>MU225542.1:198153-212990 GCA_018584345.1 Thuja plicata
CCTCCCAAGTGGGCCCCCTTGGTTAGTTTCTACTAAACTATGAACACAGAATGTAAACCAAGAACTATTTCATTGCATTTCAAAAACTCATTACATAGAAACAATACGTGGAACTTGAAATAGATTGCTATATATCAATTTTCTTCCAAAAAATTCTGTCTCTATTTTGTTCTAGCTAACCTCAAACTATCATTCCAATCCCTATATATAGAGGATCAAACATTTATTACAAAAATAGAAAAGAAACTATCTTGCTGAAAACATGCTAGAGAAGAAGATGGAAAAGCAACAGCCTGCGGCGTGGGTAGTAAAGCTCGGGCGACCAATTCAACATAATGAAGTGCAGAGGGAATATAGGCACACTACATCCCTGTGTCCTAGAATAATGGCTCCATTGTAGCAGTCATGTTTCCTGGTGCTGTAATGATCACTCTGTCATAGCTGGTCCTCAACAGTCCTCCTTGAATGTTGTCGACCACTCTCCAGCCGCTTTCTCTCCTGTCAAGTTAGTTATGATGCAGAAATATTCATGCAACAAGCTTAATCAAATTAAATATCCAGATATTAGAACATAGATTCTAATGTTTTTATGAAATACTGCACTATATGTATAATATTAGAAAAATATGTCACAAACATCTACCCATGGTTTATCAGTTCTTTCTGGACTTTATCACAATTTTTTTTGACTGGTTAGACACTCAAATATTTTGAAAAAAACTAGAACAGAGTATTAAAAGTATACAAAACAAAGGCAATAATTTGGCCATATCATCTGCCCCTTGGCTAATCAAATGCTTTCCCTCAAGCATTGCACCTTCTGGAAATTGACCTATAGTCACCAAATTCAGTTCTTCCTTGCCTCTGGCTCTTAAAGGAGTAGTAGAATCCCCTTTTTCTTTCCCAAACTTCCCTTGTGTGATCTTCCTACATCCTATCAAGTCTGGTAGTGTTGATATCATATAAGGGCCAAAGGAGCATGGGCGGCTGCATTGTGAGCGGACACTAGATCTCCTGCCTAATTTTCCTACCCAGTGCTATGTACTTTGGTGCCCGGTGTATAGCTGCTTCAAGGTTAATGGGGCTATGTGGTTCTGATCTTTTAAACACCTCTGATAATCTACCCCATCTACTTCTGGAACCGATTAAGGCTCTTTGGAAGACAAAGTAGGACATGCTGTCATATTCTACATACACATTTGCTCTGAGTTTAAAAATTTTATCCCTAATTTCCTTTTTAACATTCTCATATGTCAGTCTGAACCAATCCCTTAGGAATACTTCTGGTTGACTGCTTTCTGCTCTTAATGGTAGGGGTTCTATTTTCTCAAGATCTATGTAATTCCCCAACTGCCTATCATAGTTAGCCTCATTGTGCATCTATGACATCAGGGCCCTTAGGTGTATATCCCCTATGTAAGGTAGGGGATTCCATTCAGTCTCTGTAGGGATGATGAAATTATGCACATACAACTCATAGAGTAGGTTTTGTTGCCAGGATGGAAGTGTCTAGTATAAACCATAGAATTCCTGGGCTGATTTGAACTCTGTATTTATATCCTTGAGGGCCATCATCAACTGGAATAAAAGGAATTTTTCTTTGAGATAGATAGTATAGACCCTAGGTGGAGGTCTACAAGCAATGACTTGGTCAGTTAGTTTAAGAGCATGGTCCATTCTTTGTTTCTATTTTTCCAACTGATCTTTCAATTTTGCAATTTCCTTTTCCTGTTCTGCTATTACTTTCTACATTTTCCTTTTCTCTTCTCCATTTAGAGTGGTTGTCAGCACATGTTTATTATAGAACTAAAAAAGAAGAATTTGTAGAGTAATCAGACCACTTCTTTCATCTTGGTTATTCTTCTTCCTTTTTTCTTTCTATAACTACTCTAATAATTTTATTAACCAAGTTCGTTTATAGGAAACTAAAGCATTTCTTGTGCAAGGTAGTTGGTGAGTTGTAGGGGGTTCTTCTTCATGAGTTGAAACATCCTGATGACTGACTCCTAGGTCATTTTGACATACATTTGGCTCATCTTCACACTCCTCTTCCAGATTTTGAGGAATGCCAGGAATCTCAAACTGACTGGGAGAATCATTAGGAACAATATGGATAAGAGTTTCCTCCTCACATTGTTTGGGGGAAGAGGGCTGGCTTTTGGTGGGCACTTTAGGAATCTTCCCTCTCATCCTAGGACTTCTTCTTATAGGGATTTCCTCAAATTCTTTGGCCTTTTTCTTACTAACCCTTTTTGTTGTCTCTGCTGCAGGAGTAGTGGCTGCAGGAACTGACTTCATTCTCTTCTTTCTTGAGACTTGAGGGTTTTATAGTTCAGCTGCAGGAACTGAAGTTTCTCCTACTATCTTCTATTTTCCTTTGGTTTGGGTAGTAGTAGGTATATTTCTCATGTGAGTGGTTAAAGGCACATTTTCTTATAAATTTTTAGTTTCTGCCCCTTGGTTAATTTGCTCGGCAACTGGGTCAGGGGAAACTGCATTATCTTGGTTAATTTGCACATTAGGGGAAATTTGAGGCTGAAGGGTTTTATGATGGAAAAACTCTGCCCATGTCATAGGGGAGGCATCCCTAAGAGATCTTTCTATGAGTAACTTAATCAGGGCATGGTGAGTAACAGAGTTGTCTTTCCCTTTCTGGGTTTCTTCGGCACTAATGCACAGCATATTAAACAGAAAATTGGGTGCATTCATTGAGATATTATGTCGTACATAACTAAGCAGCTTAAAATGATGCACATGTAAATTAGAGAATCACCCTTCACAGGTGAAATACCTTATAATGTGCATAGCCAACTCCTAGTATGGTGGAGGAATGGACATCCTTTTGCATCCCTGCTTAGTGATTTCCAATGAAGGGTCTCCTGGTAGGGTGAATTGAGCCCTGGCTAACCTGGCATCATGGGCATTGGGATAATGTTCCCCTGCTGCTGGAAAACTAGTTACTTCTACTATTTGCTCCTCTATTGCAACAACTGGCAACCCTCATACCATCACGTGGCCCTCATCAAATGTGTTTGCAAATTTTGATGCTGCTTCCTCGTCAAACTCTATCAATTTTAAGAAATACCCCAGCCATCTGTAGGCATTAAATCTTCTCACTGCCTCAACATCAGATAGTAAAATACCATGAACCACTGGTTCATGCCACTGCAATTGGCCTCCCATTTTACCAAATTCAATCCTCTGCTCTGTTTAACCTCTATTTTTGATAATTACCTTCTTCTCTTTTGAATTTTAGACTACTTCTTGTAAACCCACAGACCCTCTTTCACATTCTTCTGGTATTCTTGATATGAACTATAATAATGTATTTTAAAAGAATGAATCATAGATGTTCATGCAAGAGAAAGAGTTATGTCATAGTTTTAATACTGGGTCACATCTAGTCTGACAGTTAGGGGTTTATTCAGAATAAAGGCACGACATTTGACACTTGTGTAATGCGACAGCTGGATTCTAATTAAGACAATACCAAAGTACAGATTTGGGGATCTTTTAATGAGTAAATAGAAATGACACTTTTATAAATTGGCACACTTCCCTACCCCCTATGAAATATGGACAAGTGTCCTCACTTTTCTGACTTGGCAGAAGGTATAAAACTAGATTAAGGTGGCAACGATACATTTATTGCAGTATTTGATATAACCAACTAAATCTATGCACTAAAAATGGAAATAAATTTGAAAATCTCATACCTGTTAATTGATCATTGCACGTGTTAGGAAAGATTAGCGAGAGTGGAATCACGGCGTCGGTGGTCGCATGCGTCAGTGCACTATCTCTTTATTGAAAGCATGGAAACATGATGATGTGGAAGGTGGGTGAATGAAAGATTAGGAAATGAAATGGGGTGAAAAATAATAATATAGAAAGTGAATGGAGAATTTGAACTTTATGTAAACATAAATTTTTTATTATGGTTATGCTTCAAAGGAATTCTTATTGAAGTGTTGCAGGAAGAAGGTTGACACCCTCTACTGCAGGAAGTGTTACCTATTGATCCTTTAAAACTGGCTGGTTGAATTGCTGCAGGAAGTCTTCTTTCATCTATGGCTAGTGATACAACTTTATTCTATGGCCATTGACTAGTAGCTTGAAGTGGACAGGATCGATTGTGGTCAACTGGACTACTCCATTTGTAAATACATGGCTTATTTCATATGGACCCAGCCATCGTGTCTGTAGCTTGCCTGGTATCTCCTAGAATCTGGAATCATATAACAATGCCCAATCTCCAAATTTGAATTGCATATTCTTGATATGGGAGTCATGTCACTACTTTCTTTTCTTTTGGACAATTTGTGTGTGCTGCAAGGTAGACTTGCGCATTTCATCCAAAGAGTTGAGATGCAGCAATCGCTCTTTCTATGCTGTAGGAAGATCAATGTTTAACTCCAACGCTATTCTTAATGTTTTGTGTTCAAAATCAATCAGTAGCATTATTTTTTTGCCATATAACAGTTCAAATGGAGTGAACCCTATGGTGGTCTTCCATGTTTTTCTATATGCCCAGACGGCTTCTAATAGTCTACTGCTCTAGTCTCGGCGATGCAAATGAACTGTCTTTGTTAAAATTGCTTCTATTTCCCAATTTGTAACTTCTGCTTGTCCATTGGCTTGAGGGTGATAGGGGTTTGATTTCTGATGTCTAATATTATATTCCTTCATGAGCTCTATTATTATATTGGAGGTGAATTGGGTACCTTGATCAGTAACAAGCTCTCTTGGCAAGCCATATCTAGTAAAAATTTCTTCATACAGAAATTCAGCAACTTTATGATCTCTTTCGTGCTTCCTTGCTCTGAATTTGACCCATTTGGTCAGGTAATCTATGCACACCAGTATGTATGACTTCCCATTAGATGGAGGATCTATTGGACCAATAAAGTCCATGCCCCATTTATCAAATGGTTTTACCACCACCTGTGGGTTTAAGGGCATTTCATCTGATCTTGTTGGTCTGCCCATTCTTTGACATTTGTCACACTTCCTTGTATAACTTGCTGCATCTTTGTGAAGTGCAGGCCAATAGTAGCCAGTTGTTAAAATCTTATGTGTTGTTTGTTTGGCTACAAAGTTCCCTCCACATGGTTCATTGTGACATGCATGAAGAATGTCATATGTCTCATCTTCTCTCACACATCTTCTCATGACTTGGTCAGGTCCAGTGTAAAATAATATGTTATCAAGCCAAGAGAAATGGAAGCTTTTCTCCACAAGCAGCTTCTTTTCCTTATAAGAGAAATGTGTTGGCATTTTATTAGCTACTAGGTAGTTAGCTATATCTGCATACCATGGATTCTGGACAGCAATATGAAATAGCTATTCATCTGCAAATGTATCATCTATCAAAGTAGTATCTTCTTCAGCATGATGAAGTCTAGATAGATTATCTGCCACCATGTTTGCTTTCCCTGGCTTGTCAATGATTGTTATATCAAATTCCTGCAAAAGAAGGAGCCATCTTGCTAACCTACCTATTATGGCAGGTTTGTTCATGAGATACTTAATTGCTGCATGGTCAGTATGAACATAGATAGGATAACCAGTCACATAATGACAGAATTTGTTTAGAGCATAAACTACTACTAACAATTCTTTCTTAGTCACTGTATAGTTTAACTCTGGTCCATGTAGACTCTTACTGATATAATAGATTGCATTTTCTAGGTTTTTAGTCTTCTATCCTAAGACAACACCTATAGCATAGTCTGAAGCATCTATATGTATGTGAAATGGCAATGTCCAGTCAGGACCCCTAAGAACTGGTACAGTTGTCAAAAGTGACTTGAGCTGCAGGAAGGACTCATCACATTCTTTTGTCTAAGAAAATTCAGCTTCTTTGGTAAGTAAGTTGTACAGAGGACTATCTATTTGACTAAAGTTCTAGATAAACCTCCTATAATAGCCAGCGTGACCTACGAAAGAGCTGACTTCTTTTTGCTTAGTAGGAATAGGGAGTGTGAGAATTACCTCTATCTTCGTATGGTCTACCTGGATTCCAGCTTCAGAGATAAAATGTCCCAACACCACTCCTTCCTGCATCATCAAAAAGAACTTTTCACTTTTGAGAGATAGGTTATGTTCCTCGCATCTGATTAACACTTTCTCCAAGTTCTTCAGAGCTTCCTCAAATGTGACATCGAATGTAGTGAAGTCATCCATGTAGATTTCCATGCAATCATGGGATATATCAGCAAAGATGCTAATCACAGCTCTCTGAAAGGTAGCAGGGGCATTGCATAATCCAAATGGTAATACTGAATAGGCATATGTGCCCCAAGGACATGTGAATGTGGTCTTTTCTTGATCTTCTGGGGCAATGCTTATCTGATTGTAACCACTGTATCCATCTAGAAAAGAAAAATATTTTTTTCCCGCCAAATTATCTAAAACCTGGTCGATAAAAGGTAAAGGTAAGTGGTCCTTCTTTATAGCATTATTTAATTCTCTGTAATCCACACATATCTGCCACTTACCTCCTTTCTTAGGTACAATTACCAATGGTGATACCCACTTACTGTAAGAGATTGGGTAGATGAATCTAGCATCCAACAACTTCTGCAACTCTGTTTTGACTATTTCTCTCAATGCTGTATTTATTCTCCTTTGTGGTTGATGGAGTGGCAAACTTCCATCACTGATGTAGATTCTATGGGTTCAAAGTTTTGGATTGAGTCCCTCCATATCTCCATAATCCCATGCAAAGGCTTTTTCATGATGACTGAGGAGCTTTGTTAACAATGCCAACTGTTATTGGGATAGCTTGTTGTTTACATGGAGGCTTCATCCAGAGGACAGTTCTACTATTGTTGTTAGATCTACCATTAACACTTCAGGCACCAAACTTCTAACTATTTCATTTGCCAGTAATTGATCAATCATTTCAGGGTTTGCTGGAGGCATACAATCCTCATAAGTACATAGCTATAAAATAAAACTTTCTGAAATATCTTTAGCCACAACACATTCATTGGTTAGAATGCTCTGTATCACATCATCTTCCTCTTACATCTTTAGAAAAGATTGCCTATGCAACATCATGAGCTAGGATACTGAATTAAGCTCTTCCTCCTCATCTCCTAAGTCTGGCCAAATAGGTTCTCCCAAGTCTATCTGGGGTTGGGCAGGAGGATATAGGGCTAGCTTCCTTATGGCTTGACCATTTGAAATTGTCATACTTCCTAATCTGAAATTAATTTTGGCATTAATGGTGGCTAACCAAGGTCTTCCCAAGATTACAAGATAGCCAGCAAAGTTTACTTTAGGTGATAGGATGAGAAAATCAGCAGGATACTCCCATGAATCTAAGGTTACTATCACATCTTCTATGATGCCCTCTGGGGTAACAGTTGAACTATCAACAAGTTGTAACACTGTGGCTATTGTTCTTAAGCCTTCTATGCTTAGCCTATGCATTGTATCTTTACTCATAACATTTATTGCTGCTCCCAAATCAACTAGAGCATTTTTCATAGTCTGTCCATTTATTATCAGGCCAACTACTAGACTGCAAGGGTCTGAATACTTGGGTATTACCACCTTTCCTAACATGATATCTGCTAATTGACCTACAAAATGTACTATCTAAGGGTCTTTCTTCTTCTACCCTGGCTTCTTAAGGCATGCTTCCTTAATAACCTTTCCATAATAGGTATATCTTTGATAGCTTGGAACAGTGGGATTTGAATATTCATATTTTTCAGCTGCTCAATAATATCAAATGTTTCTTCCTCTTGGGGTATAGGTTTTTCTTTATTTAGCCTCTATGAAAAGGGTGGATTTGAAGTGTGGATAGTATTTCTATTGGGTATATTAGTAGGTTGGCTGGTATTTGGCAATCTGGCTCCTGGAAGTAGTGTTGTAGGAGTATCTGCAACTTCTATAATTATAGGATATTCAGGTGTAGGCAGGGTGGTACCAGACCTCAAATGGATATCAGCTATCCCTAATGAGTAAGTAGGGCACTACTGAGTGTTAGTAGTGTACATTTTCTACTGCTGATGTTTAATGTTTGGATTTGGCTATAGTTGAGCAGGAAATTGGGTTGGCTTTGGATTAGCATTAGTTGATGTAGGAGGTGGCATTATTGTAGGTGGTTGCACTGGAGATGGTAATTGTGGACAGCCAAAATTTTGGTTAGGCCATTATGGAGGCCCCCTCCATTGATTAGTTTGCTGCCAATTTCCTTGCGGTGGTTGCCATTGATTCTGCTAATTAGACCACTGGTTATTTTGTTGATTAGGCCATTGGTTATTCTGTGGGTTTTGCAATTGGTTATTTTGTTGGTTAGGCCATTGGTTACTCTATGGGTTTTTCCATTAGTTATTTTTCTGGTTAGGCCATTGGTTACTCTCCAGGTTTTTCCATTGATTATTTTGCTGGTTAGGCCACTGAGGAGTGTTCTAATAATTTTGGTTTTGCCACTGATTATTGTTAAAATTTGAAAACTGTAGAGGATCTTATGGCATACCTTGTTGTGAAGCCCATGGTCGATGTTGAGCAACAAAGAACACTTGATCATTGTCTCCTTCTATCTTTATGTAGTTAGTTGGAAAATGTTGGTTTTCTAGGTTGGCTACCAGCTTACATCCGCAGTCTTGCTTCTATTTACGGCAGTGTGGACAGTACTCAGCCAATTGTGATTTAGCTTCTGCATGCTTCTTCTTGGTAGTCATTGTGTCAAGATGTGTAGCTACATCATTTATAATATCCTGCTTGAAATCTGCAAGCAAATTAGATATCTCCAGCTTTGAAACACCTGAACCAATCCCTTTTGTGACTGTGGACCGGTATCCCCTGCCTTTCTTCACAGTTGACCTTGAGTAGTTTTGACAGATTTTCTTGAGGTCATCCCAAGAGGATTGGGATATGTCTCCACTATCCATCAAGTCTAATGCCTCCAAATAGTTTTCATTTACCCCTCTCAAGAAGACTAATTTTTGTGAATCCTCTGCCAGTACATGCTGGGGATTCTTCTGCATTGTGTACAAAAAATGTGAAACATAGTCCTCCAATGTTTCATCTTCCTTTTGAGACATCCTAAAGATATCATCTCCTTTTAGGTCACTACCTTTGCAATAATCTTTATATTTCTGCAAAAACAACATCTACATCTCATCCCAGGTACCTGTTGCATTGGCTCCTAAGCCCATGAACCATCATAATGCTAACTCTTTCAGTATTGCAGGAAACAACTTGAGCTTATGGGCATCAATATTATAGTCAAAACTTTGACATAGTATGTCAAACTCAAATAAGAAAGTGTCAGGATCCTCAGTTATAAGTCCATAAAACTTCAGAAGAGAAGCTGTGGGTATATTCTTGAGATTAGCATTGTTTATAAGGCTTGGGAGAGGAAATGGGAAAGTAGGATGTGCCATTACTAGAGGTATTTGATTGTGGGGTTGCTGCTGAAAAGGAGCATTGGCTACTAGATTGTTAACATTAGGTGGATTTGGGCTGAAATTATCTAGAAAGCTGGCCAAGATTTCTGCAAAAGGTCAGAAGCCACTTACATCAAATGGTTCTTCTCTGGAGGAAGATGCTATAGAAAAGTTAGGGCTTGCATCCTCAAAGGGTAACTAAACTTCTTCAACTTCCTTGTTCAAATTAGCAAGCTTTGCTGGGAGAAATCTTCCATATTCATCTCGTCGCCTTTCTCTTTGATGCATGCAATTGAATTCTTCATGCTTTTGAAGCAATTTTTACATATACAAATCTAAAAACTAATCTAGGAATTAAAAAAATGACTCAAAAATGTTCCTAGCTAGACACCATCCCCGACAACGACGCCAAAAATGAACCGCCACACAATAGGTGTATAATAATCATGCTCAAGGCCTTTCTTAGGAATGGTTCATTAAATCTAAGGACTACTTTTCCCATTATGAGGTGCATTTAACTTTTCAACCCAAGGACGTATACTTGAAATGGTCGGCACGATATGTGCACTAGGTTCCTTAAGGAGTCATTCTGCTTATGCTGCAGGAAGGTAAAAATGCATGAAAGAAACCTACACTAGTGCTGCAGGAAAAGAATTCATTTATCTTCATTTATCTTCTACTGAAACTATGATTTTAACCTAAAACATCCATTATAACTATTCTTGCAGATGCTGCAGGAGCACTCACAAGTTGCGATGCTACAAGAAGAAATTGTAACTTCTATCTGAAATACTAGAAATGTTGGAAATGTTGGAAATGAAATCTATTCTATTCTAACCTATTCCACCTCCCAAGTGGGCCCCCTTGTTCAGTTTCTACTAAACTATGAACACAAAATGTAAACCAAGAACTATTTCATTGCATTTCAAAAACTCATTACATAGAAACAATACGTGGAACTTGAAATAGATTGTTGTATATCAATTTTCTTCCAAAAAATTATGTCTCTATTTTGTTCTAGCTAACCTCAAACTATTGGTCCAATCCCTATATATAGAGGATCAAAAATTTATTACAAAAATAGAAAAGAAACTATCTTGCTGAAAACATGCCGGAGAAGAAGATGGAAAAGCAACAGCCCGCGGCGTGGGTAGTAAAGCTTGGGCGACCAATTCAACATAAGGAAGTACAGAGGGAATATAGGCACACTACATCCCTGCATCCTAGAATAATGGCTCCATTGTAGCAGCTATGTTTCTTGGTGCTGTAATGATCACTCCGCCGTAGCTAGTCCTCAACAGTCCTCCTTGAATGTTGTCGATCACTCTCCAGCCGCTTTCTCTCCTGTCAAGTTAGTTATGATGCGGAAATATTCATGCAACATGCTTAATCAAATTAAATATCTAGATATTAGAACATATATTCTGATGGTTTTATGAAATACTGTACTATATGTATAATATTAGCAAAATATGTCACAAACATCTACCCATGGTTTATCAGTTCTTTCTAGACTTTATCACAAGTTTTTTGACTAGTTAGACTCTCAAATGTTTTGACAAAAACTAGAATAGAGTATTAAAATTATACAAAACAAAGGCAATAATTTGGCCTTATCACACCTATTGGAGAGATGCAGTGAACACAACAGTATATACTATCAACAAAACTCAATTGAGGCCAAGCACAGATAAGACACCCTATGAACTTTGGTTTGGCAATGTACCTACAGTAAAGTATTTCAAAATCTTTGGTAGCAAATGCTACATCAAAAGAGATGATGGTGTTGGTAAGTTTGATGCCAGAAGTGATGAAGGTATTTTCCTTGGTTATTCTACTAAAAGAAAAGCATATAGATGTTTCAATTTAAGATTAAAGAAGATAATTGAAAGCATGCATGTTAAGATTGATGAAAATTTTATGGTTCAAGAGAGGTACTATGAATATGCACCTATGATTGAAGATGAACCCAGGCCTAGCAGAAAAGATACTGTTATTGAAAAAATGTTTGATTGCATTGATGTCTCATGCAATGACCCTGAATCAAACAGAGAAGAATCACAGATTACAGAAGAAGAAGACACACCTAAGGTTCCAAAATTCACATCTAGATACCACTCTAAAGATGACATCATTGGAGATCAGAGTAGCAGTGTTTTGACCAGATCAAAAGTAAAAGGTCTAGCAATGGATGAAGAGGTATGTTTACTTTCACAAATTGAACCTTTAAGTGTTGAAGATGCTTGTAATGATTCTAATTGGAAGAATGCAATGAAAGAAGAATTAGATCAGATAATTAAAAATGATACATGGGAATTGGTCCCTAGACCTAGTCACAAAAATGTGATTGGAACAAAGTGGGTATTCAGAAACAAGATGAATGAAGATGGTACAGTAGTAAGAAACAAGGCAAGATTGGATTCAAGAAAGGAGTGGCAGATTATAACCTATTCACAAGGGAGACACCTGATGGATTACTATTAGTTTCCATATTTGTCAATGACATTATCTTTGGAGGTAATGACAAGCTCAGTACAACATTTGCAAAAGATATGCAGAATGAATTAAAAATGAGTATGATTGGTCCTATAAAATAACTTTTGGGATAGAATGTAAAACAAACAGAAAAAGGTATATCATTAATCAGTCAAAATATGTTAAGGAAATATTGAAGACCTTCCAGATGGAAGGCTGTAAGCCAGTATGCACTCCCATGATAACAGGAAGCAAGCTTTCAAAAGATGATGATTCCACAGCAGTTGATAAGACATTATACAAATCTATGATTGGTAAACTCATTTATCTAACTCAATCTAGACCTGACATATCTAATGCAGTAGGCATTGTTGGAAGATTTGTAGCTGAACCCAAGTAGAGTCACCTAATGGAAATCAAGAGGATATTCAGATATCTAAAGGGAACTATAGACTATGGTTTATGGTATCCTAAATCAGAGAATGTACAACTTCATGTGTATATAGATGCAGATTGGGAAGGATGTATTTATGATAGGAAAAGCACTTCAGGAGGAGCAATATTTCTTGGAGACAGGTTGGTTTCTTGGATAAGAAAGAAGCAGAATTGTATTTCTCAGTCAACAGCAGAAGTTGAATATGTTGCAGCAGCACTAAATTGTTCAACCATGGTTTGGATCAAGCATATGGTTAAAGACTTTGGCATTCAGGTTGATTATCCTATTGTTATTCATTGTGATAATACTAGCACTATCAACATGTTTAAGAACCCTGTGATGCATGCAAAGACAAAACACATAGAGATCAAGTACCATTTCTTAAGAGAAAAGGTTGCAGACAAAGAAGTTAAATTGGACTATGTGAACACCAAAGAATAGTTGGCAGATATTTTCACAAAGCCTTTATCAAAGGATACTTTTGAGTATCTCAGGGATAAGTTGGGATTAATTCCCTCTCCTAAGTCTTTTTAGAAGAAGTAGCAAAGACATCAGTCATTAAGTGACTGATGAATGGTTGACTACTCTACTTTTGGAGTATTACCTGTACCTAAAGTCGATCTATGGTGCCCTTTTCCATTGATGTCAAAGGGGGAGTATATAGTAAGGGGGAGTATGTACTAAGGCGGAGCATATACTCTGGGGGAGTATATACATGGAACAAAAACACAGACAGAGGAACTGTAGTAGTTTAGAGAAATCTTTGATGAGGATATTGAAAAGATTGTAAAAGAAAGAGGACACCATGAACAGAGGATGTTTTTGATATCATATGTTGCCATCAATGTCAAAGGGGGAGATTGTTGGAGATTTGATTCTGAGCAGTTGATTGATTATAAGTTTGTCATTGATGACAACATATAATACACGGTAGTAATTTTGTATGTACTTATCAGAATGATGATATGAAGACTTGTGTGGTTAGATACATGTTGTTGACATTTTTATGATGTTATTTTCATACACGCAAATCCAGATATGATGTTTCAGTCAAGTTATGTAATTATGTTATTGGCAGTTATAGTTCTGGAAGTGTAACTGTTTAGGGCTGACATATATCACATGTTTCTTGAGTTGCGCCTATCTTTTGTATATGTGTGTGTATATTCATGATTAGTTATGATTTGATGATATTAATATAAAGGTGCCAAATGTGTTTCAAGAAGATTGCAAAGTTAGAGTTAATTTGGTGAGGCCGACTTAGTGAAGTGTTGCGTCTATTAAGTTTATACTTGCGCAGTTGTAATTATGCTTGTGTGCTTAGTAGAGCCAACAAGGATGTTATGAAGAGTTGTCTTACAGGTCCCATGATCTCATACTTTGAGGAAGATACTTATAGAAAGTAAAAGGTGACACACTAAGTGTGAATGATACAAAAAGAGAAGAAAGATGTACAGAGTAGATTATCAGAGTTGGTTCATTCATCAAGAGTCTATGTGAAGAACAAGTGAAAGATTGCAATACATTGGAACTGATCAAGATAGTAGGTCTATGGTGTAGAGCACCCTAGCGTTTTAGCTCCAAAACCCTAGCAGTTTAGCAATGGTGGTCCAGGAGCAGATCACGGTTAGTAGTTAGCTCAGTTTTGATTAGCAGTTTTCCCCAAACACTAACAGCTTCATCTTTTAACTCCTAAAGAGTGGTTACCTTACACTTATCGCACAATCACATGATGATCAGCATTTAAAGGAAAACTGTCGTGACAAGGTGATGTCAGTGTTTATCACACAGTCGTGAGTTGATGGGAGGTTAAGTTGAAACTGGTGCGAGAGCGTTGTTAGCACTGTATCAAAAAAAAAATTTGAATCCCTTGGTCTTATCATTTTCCCGGGCTTTCTTATTTTCAAAATCTTGGTTTTACCGCTCAAAGTGAGTCAATCACTTTTTGAATTCATATTTCATCTTTATTCGCTTTGTCGCATCGGTTTTATTATAAGGTTTTTAAGTTGTGCGAGTAGGCGATGAGCTGTTAATGAAAAGATTAATCGCGCAGTCGCGAGCTGTTTGAGTCAAGTTTCAGTATGCCTGCGAGTGGACGACGAGTAATAAAATTATGTATCGCGCAATCGCGATGAGCCCAAGTTAAGTAATCATCTGTCTGCGAGTGAGCGGGTCTTATGTTTGTAGAGGTTAATCGCGCAGTCGTGAGCTATTTTTGAAGTTAACTCAAAGGTTAGCGAGTCAGCGACGAGCTAAGGTCATGTCTATCGCGCAGTCGCTGGATATTTGTGCTATATATTTTATGCTCCGCGACCGAGCGAGTATTGTTGAAACTTAAGCGGTCACACAGTCGCATCAAACTTATATCAATGTTTTGAGTTGCGCGAGAGTACGACGAGGTCATGTCATGTAGTTATCGCTTACTCGCATAGGTTTAACTCATGTTGTTTTATGCAGAGCGAGTGCGCGACCAAGATATAAAACAAGGAGATGAGATGTGCATCGCCCAGTCGCACAAG
>MU225542.1:234313-249987 GCA_018584345.1 Thuja plicata
TATAGAATAGCTTTCATTTTCATGCATACTTGATGATCATGGAGACTAGCACTCTTTCTTTTCCTCTTTGAATCTCTCATTTTATGGTGTACTTGCATGGGCACAAACTAGGTCAATCTGAGGGCCTCCATTACCAACCCTTGCACTCCATGAATAGAGAGCTATGAGTCGTCATTCGAGACCTCATTCTTGAGAAATCTTGGATATAATAATTCATATAAGTGTGACACATTTTTAGCACACATTTGTGGCACCCACCGTGGGGCAACCCTCCTTTACATGCTGGTTTTTTTAATTTTTGGAGCTAACCCCCTTGTCCAGATTTGCTTGGAGATGAAAACCCTAAATTTTCAAAGATTTGATTATATCTCTCAAAGAATTAGAGTTTCAGTCTAATTTTGTTTTACAAGTTGGCAACATATCTGAAAAGCTTCAGTAAAAAATTCAGAATTTTTCAAGGTATTTTGCATTTTTTATAATTTTTTCTTTTTTTTTTATAAAAAATTAGTTTTCGGTGCAAATCAACATATTTTTTGGAAATTGTTACATTTTTAAAAAGTTATTTAAATTCTACAAGGGGTCCATTCTTTTTGTTTTAAATTTGGATGCAATATCATAGCTCATTTGGTAAATTTATGAAAACTAGTCTATTTTGGGAAAATAGCTCTCTAGGGCACAAATGAAAAGATCTTTTTAAAATTCTAACATTTTTAGAAAGCACTCTATTTTTTAACAGGGGTCTCTTTTCTGCATTTAGGGTTTGGGATCCGAATTCATGTCATATAGGTCTAATCTTGTTGACTAGGTCAAAAATTAAAATTAAAAAAGGGCATTTAATGATTAGCTTGCACTTATTTTTCACATTGTTCAATGCATGATGTGAGTTGTCATTTGGATTATTTTCTGGTTATTATTTCTCCTAACAATTGATTTTCAGATCTAACCCTAGGGTTTACATAATTTTAATATACATTACATATCTTGTTTGTTTGTTTGCTTGTCTTGCTTGTTGGAGAGTTTGTGGCTTGCTTTCGCAGAAAAGCTCAACAAAAGAAACAATAAGGTAAAATCTACTAAGTGCGTTGCTTTGGAATTGAGGTATTTTGTTGCATCTCTATAACATTTGGATTTTAGAAATAAAAATGAACATTTCATGTGTTTAGCTTGAGTGTTTCTTGCTTTCATAGATCACATTTCTAATTTTTTCTCTAAAGGAATGAACCTAGATTTGTTTTCTTGCATATATGTTTCACATAGTAATTAGGACCTATGAACACTATTTGTGGAGATCTTGAAAGAGTGGGATTTATTTACTTGTCTTACATATGAAGCTCTTCTTGATGATAGATTGCCTTGTAGGTAGGGAAGGATTCGTTATTATCTCACTTGGTTTGGTCTTCAACTTTTGACGGTACTTTCTCTCTTGAGATTGGAGGTCATTGTTGTTGATATACGAACCTTGGGTGAGTTGATTTCAAATTAGTGGGTCAATTAATATTATTTTCTATGTCTGAGTGAGGTGAAGAGGCTAGAGGATTATGCTCTTTTCCCTTTTGGGAGAATCAGAAACTTGGAACCCTTGAATCTGAACCAAGTCCCCATGTGGTTCATATTGTGAGTCTTCCTTGTTAGAGAGGGTTAACCATAGTGGACACTCCCTTTATTGGGTAAACCATGTGGACAGAACCTCAAGCAGTAATAACCATTTCTACCATGGTAGAAATAACCACTATATAAATGTCCTTATGGAAGAAATATCCATAGGTGTGGTCTCTTGTTGGGTTGTCAAATCTCCTCAGCAACTCCTGATTGATTAAATTCTCAGACTATGTCAAAACCTCGGTGCACCAGGATTAGATTTCACCCACTTGAGATTGCAAAAGTTGTAGAGTTGACCATTACTACAAACCATAGTGCAACTAACTTTTTATTTTTTAGGACTATGTGTGTGATTGAAAAACATTTTGATAACATACACAAGTAAAATCTTTAGGGAGTAGAATACTACGACACTATTCTTGTTCATGTGCAAGGTTTCTTTATCCCTTGCTCATTGTTTGAAGACATTTTTTTGCTTGGACTCCTTGATTGCTGTCTTGTGTGCCTGATTCATGATAAAATCTGTTAATTCATATAGTTGGTCAAGTAAAATGAACAAAAACTGAGTTCTATTTCCTTCCCTCACGTGAGAAAACTATTTCTTCATGTGGCTCGATGTATTTCTTTGTGTGGCACTATGCAAATCGTCACATGGTATCCTATCAATTTGTTGTCATATTTTGGTCATTCTGTTATGTACCAGTCTAGTTTACTTCACGCCAGACTGTAAAGCTTCGCATGGTCCTGTGAGAATCCTCGCACAAGAAAGCACTTCGCCACACGAAATTGTGTCCTCTTTGCCTAAATAGCATGATGAAAACTTCAATAGATCTCCCCAAAAGTGCTATGACATGTCTCTCAACATCCAAATGATTGTAAATGATATCAAGTTGCAAAAAATGACTCTTGGTCTTCTTTCTTCCACATCTCCCTTGTCTTCATAGTCTCCCATTTCCATCCTTTCTCTTCTTCCTTCACGCTTCTTCCTCTTCTTCCTAATCTCTTCACGTATTCTTGTTTCTTTTCCTCTTATTATCTAGTCTACCTTCTTCTAATCATCTCTTCTATCACTCCCATACTTGATTCCTCCTCTTCTAGAACCATGAATTTTAACTATCTTGTTATGGAACCTATCTTGAAAATAGATGATCTCGAACTCATTTCTCAATTCAAAGATTATTATTCCTCCAAAAATCACATGAGTAATAAATTTATAACAAAAATAGAAAAAAAATTGATTGAATCAGATGCCTTTGCTAGGATCATACACATGATCTTGTCATGACCTCCTTCCAAATATCTTTCATCTTCTAAGTCTTCTCATCTTTCCTCATCATCCAAGTCTACTTCCTCCACTAGGTCTTCACTTTCCTCTCCTCCACGATCTCATTCTTCTTCTACTTCTCCCAAGAGTCTTACTTCTCTTCTCAAGATATACCATAATGAGAAACGTGACAATCCTTATGATGCATCTTCTACGAAGAGTGACATGCCCATCTTTGATGACTATGATGATGGACAATATAGTGATACCTATGACACCTCTATTCCTAAGAATCCTCCTAGTCATGTGCTCATTCTTACTGGCAATGGGTTGTCACATTGGATAGATTGTGATGGTGATCCATATGACTCTAATTTTGAAAGAGACTTTGATGATTTTTGTGAACAATACCTGGATGATACATTTACTTCTATTAAGGAAGAGAAAGCTTTCCACGCTGATTATAAACATAAATACTATAAGAATCTCTCCTCTAAGAGCTCTCATGCTGAAAATAAAGATTAAACTCTCAAGCAAGATCATGTTAATGATGAACCTTTGTTTTTTGATGATTCCCTTCCATCCTCTACTTCCTCCAATACTCATACATCTCCTAAAGTCTCCAAGTTTTCAAATCTTTCACAAATCCTTCATCCAACAAAGGTCTTAATGTTGTTCATGTGATTTCCTATAGTTGTCCTCCAGGTATACCTCTTAAAGAAACTCAATCTAACCTTCACTTGGTTGCAAATACTTTCAATAATGCTAAACCTAAAGAGCCTAAGCCTTTATATGCTATAATGCTTACTTCAGCTAATCCTTCCCCATCTCTTCCCAAGTCTCCCATACAATTCCAACATGCTTTCTTGTCCTTAGAAGTGGCTCCATGTCAAGAGGACTCTAAAAATGATAAAGAAAAGAACATAAAGAAATATGAAGATCAAGAAACCTCTATGTCATCTAATCCTTTTCATGATGTCTCTTATCCATTTCATATTTCTTTTGATCTTGCACGCCCTTTCTCATTCATTCCACCATGTCTTAAGTCTTCTCCTAAGAAAGATCAAGTCACTACTTACACCGTTGAGCTTATTAACAATCAAAATAACCTTACCCCACTTACACTTTCCAAAGATGATACTTTCATTAAGGTTATTAAAAATGGTGTTGTTACTTCCAATATTAAGCCTATTGAAAATCAAGAGGAAAATTATGTGATTATGCTATCCAAAAATCCTTGTCAAGATCAAAGTCTTCCATCTTGTTCTACCACTCCATGTTTGCTTCCACTTTCTACTCTTCCTAAGTCTTTTCAAGCTTCGAAAAATCCTATAAAAGAAGGTGATCCTATTCAAGATGTTCATGATCTTATTGAAAATCCTAATGCTCACTCTAAATATGTGGATGTCCTTGGTTTTCATATACATGCTGATGAACATATTGATTATCCTTTTGCATCTTCCACGTCCATCCTTGGACCTCCTCCACCAATACTAAGGGCTTCACATTTTCCTTCCATCTTGGGTCCTTATGTCCCTGTACTTTCCCCTCCTAACCCTCCTAATTTGTCATCCATCTTGGTTCCTTACGTCCCTCCATCTCCTATCTTTCCTCAAGATCAACATTGATGCATACCCTTGAATCCTTTTCATCCATCCACCCATCTAAACCAGTCATGTTCTTTTTCTTCCTCCACAAGTCCCAAGTCTTTTGGAAGAAACTTGAAAGTTCAATACAAGAAAAAGAGAAATACAGGAATCCATCTAAAAAACAAAGATCACCATGTCTCCTCTAATCGACATGGGGGCATAAAGTCAAAAGAGATATCTAAGAAGAAAACTACAAGACAAGTATGGGTTCCAAAATCCATCATTGAAGATATTCTCTCTAAATCATCAAAAAGAAATGAAAAGCCTACAACTATATGGATTCCAAAGTCTCTCTTGAAAGAGTCTCATGTTGAGAAACAAGTGAAGTTTACATTCAAGCTTCCAAAGGCTTCCACTTCATCTTCTTCCAAAAACATTATTTCATTCCATGCACCTAAACCACAACCTTTGTTATTCATTCACCATATTCCTTCACATATTCCTTCATTCACATTTCCTCCATCCTCTCGCCACCCTTCAAGGTGTGTATTGATGTTGATCTTTCCTTCCTTTCCATCTACCCTTTCAAAATCCTTCCATTCACTATCCTTCTACCTTCTATCATTTTTCCTCAATTGTCTATTCCTCCTATCTTCCAACCTCACTTGCTTTGCATAAAACCTTATCCTTTATTTTTCTCTTTCATCTTCCTTTTCCTATCAGCATCTTTGAGCATATCATTTTGAATTCTTGGCATATCATGGTTTATCCTTTTAAGGAGCATTACCTAAAAATCTTGCCTTCTTCCAAAAAATTAAAAAAAAAAAAGAGTAAAATACAGTGCTATGAAGCCTCTTTACATGTCTACTCCTTTGGACTGCATCCTTTCCTACTCTTGCATTACGCTTTTGTGAATTTTCCTATGTTGGCCTTTCATTCTTGTCCAAATGTGCTTTACATGATGTTTCTTTTCTTTTCCCTAGCTTGGGTACTCTTGAGGAGTTTGCCTTTGAGGATTTCTTTCTTTCATTCTCCTATCTTCCATCTCTTCCACCAGTTTGCTAATCCCTCATGTCCTCCACCTTGCTAAAATATTGGGACTGCACAATGTGATCTTTCTTGGGAGTTTGATGTCCATTCTGTTTGGGGGCATCCTTTTTACATAATTATTGATCCTGAAAAAATCTTAAAAAAAGAATATATTGTCAAAAATTCTAAAAATAAAAAAATGTCTTAAAAATAATCATCTTAGTGAAAACCTAGAAATAGGCACTTTGATGTATCTCCAAAACATTATATATTCCAAAAAATATAAAAATATAAAAAATATAAAAAAAATAGAAAAAGTGCCTTGGTAAAAACCTAGAAATAGGTGCCTTGGTAACAAAAATTCAAAAAAAATATAAAAAGTCCTAAAAAAAAAGAAGAAAAAAATGAAAAAAATGAAAGAGAAAAAATTGTAATAAAATCCAAGTGGTGAAAACCTAGAAACGGGCATTACTTGAGGCCTTTGCACCCCTGTTTCTTAGCGCATGTCCTTGACACTTGTCCTTTCTCCATCATGCCTTGTCCTTGTTGCCTTGGTCTGGAATTGGTCTTTGTCTTTGTCTAGGGGCATAACTATGTTAGCTTTGGTCTCTTAGATGCGTTAGTCTTTAGGACACCTCACATATGGTGTTTTTCAACACCACCCCAGCTATATTTTTCAATTCAACCCTTGACATTGAGTATTTTTCAATATTTATCAGTTTGGTCTTACCCTGTTTTGTCATGTGGTCTTACCTACTTGCAAGCATTTGATCCTTATCCTCGAAACTCAGTATCAATTAACACACTTAAATTTTTAAACACAACACTTAATGCTTGAGCTATGTCATGATCTTTTCTTTGTGTGCTAATTGTTATTGATTTTTGTTGAGTTTCCTTGCCTAATAAGTCTCTTCAGGATGCATAGCTAGAGGACTTGGGGCATGGAACATGTTTTTATTTGCTTCCTGCTTTATGTTTCACTGCTTTTGCAAAATCGTTTTGCTGGTCATCCTGGCCTCTATGCCTTGATGCAAGCGTGGTTTTGCTATATTAAATTGGGTAAGCTAACATCATAGTCATCTTGACCTTTATGTCTTTGATGCTTATGTTAGAATCTGTCCACATTCCAATTCGATATAAATCACATTCATATCTTCATAGTTGCACTTGTGACTAGTGATGATTGTGTGATTTTATAATGTCCGTTAATAATGGCCCAATGATGAAAATAAGTTCCTTAACATTCTCTAATGAATGATGAACACAAAGTCCTATGTTATATTTTTTCTATTGCAAGTACACCTTTGCATTTTCATGTAGCTTGCATTGTTAGACTAGTTCATGTTAATTTGCATTTTTAGGATGCATTATGAGTTTCTGAGGGTTTTCCTTCATCTTTCTTGTGGACCTTTAATCAACTGTGATCACATTCTGGTCTTCATTTCCTTATCATCTTTTGTGATCTCAATCAAAATTTTCTATCTTAAACAGTTGATTGATTTTGGGGCATTCTCTTTCTTAAGGAAAATTCTCTTTCTTCTCTCCATTTCTTTCCGCCTCTTCCAAACTTTTATCTTCCATTCACTTTCACCTTACTTCTTTTCTTCTAATTCAACCTTGGGGCATAATATTTCATGCTTGATGATCTACCTTGGTTCTTTGATCCTTATATCTTTCATCTTACATCAAGAACCTTATCTTTAGTTCAATTTGATCAAATTTATCAATTTTTTGTTTCTCCTTTATCTCATTTCAATTTCGATCACGATGGAGCAGTACCTATCAAACTTCAATCCTTGATTCAGCTTTACCAATCCTATCAAGCGCTCTGCTTGGGGCAACCTTGCCTGAGATTCTTATCTTGGACATGTCAATTACCTATTTACAGGGGTGTTGACCTTGTCTTTTTCAATCGAATTATCTTTATCTTGATGTTTTCCCATAAAGATCACACATATGGGTTATTTTGTGATCCCAAATCGATCTCACACTTTAACTCCAATCTTTGACTACATCTATTCCCATAAAGATCACACATTAGTCAAAGAGGGGCAAATGTATGCACCCTAAAATGGTCGCCTAGACTATGGGCCCCCATTTATTAATTTATCAATTTATCATATTCCTAAATCAATGTTTTGCAATATTTTCAATTCAAATCAATTTCCTTGATCAAATCGTAATTAATTCAATTATTTCAATATTTCTTAAGGTTTGATCATTTCATCAATAATATTATTTAATTAAAAGAAAACAATTCCTTTTTATTAAATAAAATAATCTTATTTAATTAAAATTTATTTTTAATTAAATTATCTTATCTTATTTAATTAAAATATCTCTTAATTAAATAATATTATCTCATTTAATTAAAATATCCATTTTAATTAAATTAAATAATCTTATATAATTAAAAGAAAATCATTCTTTTAATTAAATAAAACACCCACTTAAATCCCTATTTGTTGAAAAAGGAAATAAATTAAATAAAAATAAATAAAGTTCCTTTTCTTCACACATCTTCCTAAGTGGTGGGGTTTTTGCCTCTTAATTATAGCCTTTGATTTTGCCTTTTGAAGATATGAGCACATGGATCAACCAAGATTTAATCTCCACCATTGCTAATTTTTTTTTGTCTCTTAATCTCTACCGTCCATTGCTCTTTATAAGGAAACCTCTCATTCTCATTTGATAGTCAAGATTTTATGCTATTGTTATGCTCTAGGTTTGGAGAGCAATTTTAGAGGAGATTTTGAGCACTTGAGCTTGGATATTGCAACTTCCCTCTTCTTGTCTTCTTCTTTCATGCCCCATGGCAATCCATTTAGATTAATTTTTCACTTGCATGTTAGATTAGATTCATATTTCCTTTCATAGATTAATCTTGCATTTGTATTTCCTTTCATAGAATAATCATGCATTGTTATCATATAGATTAATTTCCTTTCTTGCATTGTTATCATATAGAATATCTTTCATTTGCATGCATACTTCATGATCATGAAGACTAGCACTCTTATTTTTCCTCTTTGAATCTCTCATTTTATGGTGTACTTGCATGGGCACAAACTAGGTTGATCTGAGGGCCTCCATTACCAACTCTTGCACTCCATGAATAGAGATCTATGAGTCACCATTTGAGACCTCATTCTTGAGCAATCTTGGATACAATGATTCATAGAAGTGTGACACATTTTTAGCACACACCTGCATGCAACAACAAAATAGAAAAGAAAATCTGCATGCAAACAAATTTATCAAAGTTTTAGCATGTTCACGTCAGGTTCACCAAATGTAAGGCTAGAAAAAGGAATATTAACATATCTAGGAGACCACAAACCCTAAATAATATGCTAACATATTTAATCTATCATGAAATCCATTCAAAATAAGAGTTCATAAAAATAAAGCATAAAAACTCTAAGAACTCCCTTCAAATGATGCTCTCATGTCCTCCTTTCTTCTCCATAATCAAATTTGATGTGGCTCTTTGACAATAAAAATATTACACAAAGAATTTTGAAAGCACAAGTTTTCAATGAGAATACTAGAAGATAGTGGTCTAACCTTGAAAGAATGAAATGCATCCCATTTTATAGAAAATGAGAGTCATTTAGGTGAGATTGCACAAAATCAATGCATAAATGCAGATTTTGGTTGGCGAGATGTTAGGAAGCATGATATGGGGGAGATCAAATAAACAGATATTGAGAATATTCATGAAGCACCTTAATCGAGATGTGAATCCTCAATTAAGGGATATGGAAATTAGGTAGGATTACGAATCATTAAGTCATTTAATAATTCAGCATTCTCAATATTCCTCACAAAATCCATAGTTAGATTTATGAAATTATGAAAATATCATAAATTGAAATTAGTCAATTAATTAATAAAAATTAATTAGTTGTTGAGACTTAGGGAAAAGGGAATAAATAAAGTCTATTTATTTATTCAATTAGGACCTAGGGATAAACTATGGGTTATTCATCCCAAGGGGGGAAATTAGTGGATTATTGATCGAATTGAAGGTGTTGATGTTGAATTGAAATGATTTTGATGATATTGATAAGGATTAGGATCAATTTTGAGGGTTCTGGAATAGTTTAGAAAAATCACAAAGCATCAATGATCTTTGACAATGCACCCTAATAATGATGTTTGGAAATGATTAAAAATTGCCAATGAACTTTGATGGCATCGTAGGATTGAAATTGAAATGGGGAAACATCGATGATCTTGGACAATGTTCCCAAAATAATAATGATGAGAAATAGTATTGACAAGCATGGACAACATTATTGAATTGACATTGATAGATTGATAATGATAATACCGATGAACTTTGACAATGTTATCAAATAGCTGATTAAGGGGATACAAAGCATCGATGAAATTAGACAATGGTCCTGAAATGATGACAAGATTGATCAAATTGAAATAGGGTTTTGATCGGTTTGGAAATTGGGTTAATTAGGCATCGATGATCTTGGAAAATGCCTCAGAATGGTTGGAATGAGTTCAAACAATTCTAAAAGTGATTAGGAATAGAATAGAATGGGTTTGAATTGATTTAGGAAGATGATAAATTTGGTCAAAATGAGAGAAATGTTAGTAATTGATGACATGGAAGAATGACACAATATTAGTGAATGATAAAGATCAAACACACAATATAGAAGACATGTTAAAAAGGGGGCATAGGCAATGAACTATTTTTAGGTGTCTACAAATACTTAAGGATTATTATGACAACCTAAATTCATGAGGATATCCTAAATACTTGATGGATGATCTGGTGACACAAATATGATGAGTTTTCATTCCTAATGTAGGCTCAAATGGGTGTGATTCTTGTTAACCTAGGAGAAACTTGAGGTATTTCGAATGATGGCATTCTATGTCAATGCAAACCAACCTTTGGATCAAGGTGATGATTCTACAAGGACACAGTGAGCTATCCTAGATAATGCTTAGTCAAGGAGGAAATCTTAATGGATGGATTTGATTAAGATGTAGGTTTTATGCAAATCATAAGGATGTGACACTGAAGTTGGTATGTTTTGATTTTAAGATGTGGATTTGTATTTTGGATGAGGTTTGGTTGATTGGGTGATGCTTACCTAAAGGGATGACCTAGGATGATACTAAAAATGTAATGATGGAGATGCAAGCTTTTGGAGGAAGAAGAGTGGATGAACAAGTTTGTGATGTACCGACTAATCATATCTTTTAAAGTTTATAAATGTGCGATTCAAATAATACTTGCCCATGAAGCTCAAAATTTTGTTGTTGAAAATAATTTTGTTGTACTTTTCATGTTCTTGGATCTCTTTTTGGACACACTTCACAATATGGTGATATTTCTTGGTCTCTTGGTTAGTGAACTTCTACTCTTGATATGTGTGAGGTAGTTGGATTTTTTCCTTCTTGTGTTTCCCTATATCGGACATGTGAATAGGTTTGATAATAATGGTAAAATTGGAATATTTAGAACTAGGAAGTGACTATGATAATTTTACCTTGGTTTCTTTTGGAACAATGATTATGTTTTTGGAAAAAGTGAGAAGGCAATCTTGCAAGAGACAAAGAAACCTTGCAAGAATAACACAAATTTGATATCTTTGGCAAAATACTTGGACTTTTCGAATGTGTATGTTCTGAAAGTGTTTTCATAGGTTTGGTAACATCAAAGACACACACAAGAAATTTCTACCTTAAGGAATTGGATTAACTTTGAAAATTTGTACTCGCAAATGTAGGCACACACGAGATCTAATCAAAATATGCCCATCACCAAGCACACAATGACTATAGTCATGATGTCGTATTATCTGACTCCAAATTCACAAGGTGGCGTGAATGTGTGAGTGATCTTGGGGAGGTTACTATCCTCCTTGCACAAATATTATCATGTTTTCGAAGGTGAAACGGGTAGACTACTAGTTTAAATGGCTTTTAGTAGGATTTTGTGGCATCCCCTAATCCGTTTGTACACGCATGACTCACTTAAGAGCCTTTTTTACCATGTCAATATGCTAGGGATACTTCACCTAGTATGAAATACCATCAACACACATCACCCGATCTTGGTGGGATGTAAGACAAGCCTTTGTTCAGTGTCTTATTTCTATACTGGCTCAAGGGATTATCAGTTTTAGGTCATCCTCTAAAGGGGAAACTCACCCTCTAGATAGACCTCTCTAGAAGTAGAATAGGAAACTTAACCTTTCTCGTCACCCAAGTTCTGCGAAGGAGAGGGGAGAGGATACAGATATAAGCTACTTAATATAGTATGTCACTTACTTGACCAAGGTTTTGTAATAAAATAAAAATAGCTTTAAGAAAGTGTTGAAAAACACTCCTTCAAACATGCCAAGAACTCATTCTTTCCAAATTGATAGCTAATTATCTAAGAGTTTTCTATCTATGAAATCAAACACTCGTGATTAGCATGCAAGGGTCTTTTCTTCCAAAATGCTTTGAAAATTTGTTTGAAAGGATATGTTTTCTTTACCTTAGCATTCAAGATTGTTTGAGTTCATTTTATGCCCAAATTGAAGTGTTTTTTGCTTTTTTCATTTGTCCCTTAGGCATTCAAGAGTGGTGATTTGATTTTTAAAACCAAAATTGAAGCGTTTGATTTGAGAGGTTCTTATTACCCTTTTGTTTATTTTAGTGCACCAAAACCAAGTGTGGGTTCATTTCAAGTTACCAAATTAGAATGAGTGATTTTTGTTCTTTTTTATTTTGTAAATTAAGATAGTAATCTCATCATCGGTAAAGGAAATCCTGCAAACCTATAGAAAACAAAAAATAAAGTCAAAAAAATTGTGGTCCTGCAAGGTCAAATAGCAATCCTGCCTAGTCAAACTACATTCTTGTCAGGTCAAATAGTGAATTCACATGTCATTGACTTTACAGCTTTTTAATAATCCATACAGAAATATAGCCTTAAGACGTACAAAATTTAGACAGTGTTCTCACGTTGTCAAACCGTGTTCCCACTAGACTAATGAAAATAGAGAAGTTAGACAGAAAATAGAAGAAAATAGCTCTCAGTCTGTCAAAAAAGTATAGTCTGCAGGATCGCGATCCCGCCAAGTCTGCCTGCATTCCTGCCGAGTCTCCCCACGTTCCCTCTGGGTCTTAAATTTTGAGTCTGTGTAAAAAATGATGAAATATGTGGGAACACAACCACCTATTCTCCCCTTTTCGACCTGTAAACACCAAAAAATCTTGCAAAAAGACACTCAAAATGATACAAATGTTAGTTTTGGTTAGTACTTAATGCAAGAAAAGATGAGAAAAAAGACTCATGAGGTGTGTCCCACCGGGCGTGCCAAATTGTGTGCAATGAAATAGTGTGCTAAGGAATGTAATAAAAAGTTGAAACACTCAAAAAACTAAACTATTACCACATATATGACTAGACAAAGAAAATCATAAGAACTCAAGCGTGAATGCAAACCTTAAGCACCCAAGAAGCTTTTCTTGATGTGTAGATTTGTCCAATGTAGAGGGATGTGTGCTCAAATGTGTGCCTCAAGCTTCAAATAGATGTATGAGAATGAATTCTAGGGTGATTTTGGCATTAGGATGTTATGATTCTTTCTTTTGAATCTCAAATGGGTACGGTAACAATGCATAAAAGGTGGATGATTTGTGAAGGGAAAAGGGTTCAAATTATAGGCAAGAGGAGGCTTGAATGGGGGGTCAAGATGTAAACTTGAGGAAAGGTGTAGATGCATTTGAGAGAGATAACATGGATTGTGCTTTCTTAAATGCCTTCCATTGTGACAAGTATCACAATCAGAGAGGTTTGGAAGAATGGGGGAATGTGACTATTTTGGGAGATGTGAGAGGGGATAGAGATGTAAGAGATGGATGGAGTGTGTAAGAGGGATGTGATGACATGTAACTAATTAAATGTGTGATAATGTTGAGTTGAAGATAATGCAAGGCATTAAATCAGTTAATGTATTGTATTGTCATTGATGTCAACTTGATATCATCTGTACTGTCTACATAATGCCAAATACTTTAGAGAATCAAAGGAACAAAGGTTATGCTTTCAGCAATGCATACAAGTCAAGTATTCACTAAGTGACAAACAACACTGATGGAGTGCACACCGATAGACAGAGAAAAGAAGAACAGTCACAATGATACCCGATGATCAGAAGTATAGTGTTTCCTGACGAAGCAAAACAATAGGATGCCTGACGAGAAAAGTCAGAAGGTTTCCCAATGAGTAAAATTCCAATGATGCCTGACAGATGGAGATCATGAAGCTAATTGGAGTCTCACTGACAGAACTATCAGTTGTCAATAATGAATAACTGTAGTAGTCACTGACAGAACAGGGAGTTCAGAAAATGAAAAAATATCTAGCTGGCAGAGCTAAAGATAGACTTAACTGGTTGTCTACTTTTTTTTATTTGACCAGAGATAAGTGATTTATTTAAAGATGATTTGTATAGTTGGAAAGAAGATATCTACGAGAAAAATCAGGAGTTATGCTTTAAATCTAATTGGTTGGATTGTTTTTCACGCCAAGAATCAAGAATCAAGAAAAAATGAATATCATGTCTATATAAGAGACAAGCTTAATTCATTTATGAATGGGATTAAGGGGAGTGAATAAAAATAGGATGCTGAAGAGAAACTAATGAAGAAGAACTTCATGTAGTATTGATCAAACAAGCTAAAGGAAGAGCTAAGGAATTCTACAGATACCGATGAACAGTGAGCACAGCATCACAGAGCAGAAAGTATGGAGCAAAAGGATTGAATTGATACATTGGTCAGAGAGGTAATGTACTTAAATGGATCTAAAAATCTGCAATTCAAAGTTGCAATATGAATAGGTCATAGTTTTTTAGTTTAACCATTGAAGCATCAAGTCTCTTAACCGAGTAGGACTTAACAGTCTTCTATATATTGAGGTACATCTCAAGGAGTGCCAAAAAGGTTGATTCATGAAAGTAGCATTGGACTTGCCCGATACCTATTGATAGTCTAACAAGGAGGCTGATTCAAGGATGGTAGCAATAGATGCCTAATACTAAGTGACAACCTCTATGTATAAAATCCTCTAACAAGGTCGCACTTAACAGTATGTTTGTAACCTTTAACAGGGTTGGCTCCTAACAGGGCTCACTTTAGAAGAGTGAAAATTTGGGGTACTGGTCCCAGTGGTTTTTTCCCTTAACAGGGTTTCCATTTTAAATTTCATGTGTTATGTGTGTATGATTCATTTCTTTAATATTTTGCATCTTACATAGCTAACTCTAGATTGATCGGTATACTCTTCTTATTTACTGAGTTTCGGTAAATGGTTATACTGCTTATCGGTAATCAAGAAAGAATAAGGATTGATAGAGAAAACTGACAGACAATTAACCATTATTAGTATTTCATGGCATACATCTTGTAGGGACATAATAATCTGAGATTTATTGATTAGTGGTTAAGTTTGAAGGATAAATTTTGAAGCCACTGATTCACCCCCATCCCCCCCACCTCTCAGTTATTACTAACAATTGGTATCAGAGCTTCTATGCTTAGAAAGGAAGGTTCCAAGACCTAAGTCAAAGATCACAAGATGAATAGATGAGATGTGCCCAAGTTGAACAAAGACAACTTTGCTTCATGGAAAAGCAGGATAAGACTCCACTTATCAAGTATTGGTAATGATGTTACTCAATTCCTATATACTGAATATGTGTTTCCCATAGGAGTATTGGCAGTAGATCAATTGAGAGAGAAGAATAAGCACAATTGTATGGTCATAGAGCTTTCTTCCTCACTCTCTAATGTTGAATTTGAAGATGTCAAAGATTGTAAAACTACAAAGAAGATGTGGGACAAACTGAAGCTTGTACAAGTGGAGGTGATACAAATGTTCTAAGAGCCAAGGCAGAAAGCCTTAGAGGAAAGTTTGATGATCTAAGAATGAAAGGAGAAAATATCACATAGTGCAGCACAAGAATTAAAGAAGTAGTCAACGCTATATGAGGAGTTGGAGGTACACTTGAAGAGGAGACAATGGTAAGTAAAATATTAAGAACCTTACTGCCTATATATGCTATTAGAGTTTTTTCCATTCAAGAAATGAGAGCAGTAGCAAACAATACAGTTACTCTTGATAGTTTAATTGGTAGACTGATTTCATTTGAGATGAATAACTT
>MU225542.1:283211-311754 GCA_018584345.1 Thuja plicata
TGAAATCATGTCTTAGCTTAATCTCTCATATTTCATTTCTTAGTATAATCTTGCATTGTATTGCATCCATCATGATAAATCCTTCATTCCTAGATTGGTCCATGGTTGTGAGACTCTCATTCTGAGATCAATTTCAAAAACCCTATCTGGATAGAAGGCAACAGGTCAAATCATGCAGGCAGATAAGATGAATAATCGCATATTCAGTCTTGTGTGTACCTGGTGAAGAAGGACTGTGTTGAAGTGTATGGTGAATTAACAAGGTCAAATTTACCGTATACAGGTAGCAATAGATGCCCAATAATAAGTGACAACCTCTATGTATAAAATCCTCTAACAAGGTCGCACTTAAAAGTGTGTTTGTAACCTTTAACAGGGTTGGTTCCTAACAAGGCTCACTTCAGAAGAGTGAAAATTTGGGGTACCGGTCCCAGTGGTTTTTTCCCTTAACAAGGTTTTCACGTTAAAATTCATGTTTTATGTATGTATGATTTTTTTTTTTAATGTTTTGCATCTTACATAGCTGACTCTGGATTGATCGATATACTCTGCTTATTTACTGAGTTTTGGTAAATAGTTATACTGCTTATCGATAATCAAGAAAGAATAAGGATTGACAGAGAAACTTGACAGATGGTTAACCATTATTAGTATTTCATGACATGCATCTTGTAGGGACATAATAATCTGAGATTTATTGATTGGTGGTTAAGTTTGAAGGATAACTTTTGAAGCCACTGATTCACCCCCCTTCCCCCCCCCCCCTTCCCCCCCCCCCCTCTTAGTTATTACTAACAGGATGTAAGAGCATTTAAGGAAGACTTAAATTCATATGGTGGGGATTTGAGGGATGTGACATGAAGGTTAACTTGGGTGAGGGTTAGGATTCCTTAATCTTTCAATCATGATAATGCAAATATTTAGGGAGTGATTAGGCTTGGTTTAGGGATGATTAGAGGGAAAGAAAAAGAATTAAGATGATGTGATGGGAGGAGAGAGAATGAGTGGAGGGTGATTTTTTTAGGAATAATAGTCCACAAGACAACTAAGAGGGGGGTGAATCAGTTGTAATATAGATTATCAAACTTTAAACTCTGTAAACCAAAATTGTAATGTAAATGATAACACATTAAATGCCAACACAATACTTGTTTTCGAGGAAACCCTATTAAAGGTAAAACCCCGGTGGGAATAAGCACCCACAAATAATGTACTAAGAGTATAGTATCCTTGTTAAAGGATTTAGCCCTATTAGGATCTTATTACAACATTATAGTACATAGTGCTTGTTAGGAGACAAGCCCTATTAGGAGTCAAGAAAATTAGTAGGCTCACTTCTCAGGAACACTTCCCTAAGAAGGTTAAAGACACCCTCGAGGATTCACAATCTGAACAAGTGTATATAAGAAATATACACTCTAGTGAACTATATAATAGCAACTGTCTTTGCTTGGTCAGTTCCAATGAAGTACTCTTATCAAAAAATTTGTTCTACATCCAGTAGACAAACAAGCCTTGTAGCATTCACTTCCCTTTCTTTTCAATCTCTACCACATCTTTCCAAAAGAAAATATCTCCCATATATACCCTTTTACAATAATTCAATAGGTTAGCCAATTAAGCTTTCCTAATACACAAATTCATTAATTACGTCATATATAAGGATTTCCAATATACAAATAATTATATCACCCCTTGCTAAGATACACACAGTACCTATAGAAAGTAAACATCAAATAATATCCATCAGTTATACTCCTAGATCCGCAATCCTCACTCACAATTCATAATACACGCTACATGTCTAAATTCGGCCACCAAAATAGGTCTCCTCTAGAATACATGCCACAACTAACGCCACCAGTTATCACATGACAATCGAACACAACCCATTATTCCAAAATATGTCTTTTGTCCTCCAGTAAGCTCACTTCACCAAAAATATCTTCACCAGTAAGATATACGCAAAACACAGAGACCTTCTCTGTCAAGCATCATAGTTATAGTCTAGAAACCAGTCTTCACCAAAACAACTGTAATAGCCTCAGTATGTAACATAAAGCCAAGAGACTGTAGGAATAAGTTCAACACACATCCTTCTTCATATAACCAACTTCAATCATCCTGAAACATCTGTACAGTGTCTGTACACTTCTGCCAGTCAAATAACCAGCCTGTCTTCTTCCAAAGAAACATATGTTGGCATCAGTGACAAAAGATGAATATCAACAGCATGAATAGTATCCAAATCTAATATCATCCAACAATCTCCCCCTTTTTCATTGATGGAAACATATGGGAAAATCCATCAACTCAAAAATACTTTCTCCTCTCAATACCATCTTCTCAATATCCTCAACATAAATCTCCCCAAAATAGTAGGGATTTTCACATAGAATCCTTCCCCCTTTGGAAACAATGGAAAATGGTGCCATAACTCATCTGTAATCTTTTGTATCTTTTTCAAATCTTTATGTTCAATAGCCAGGTGCAAGATCACCCAAATATGCTCTAGTGTTCCTTCGATCACTCCCCCTGAGGAGTATATCCATATATCGATTCCAGAAAATGATATAGCTCTAAAAGCCACTAGACTTATTCATATATGCATCAATTAATTATCACAATGAGGGGCTCTGACCCCAAGCATGCTTCTGAGATACTCAAAATCATCTTTTGGAAAAGGTTTTGTAAATATATATGCTATATGTTCCTTTGTGCTAATATATTCTAGTTTAATCTCTTTCTCTACTACCTTCTACCTCAATAAATGATACTTGATAGAAATATGTTTAGTCTTTGAATGCATTATAGGATTCTTTGACATATTCACTGTGCTAGTGTTATCACAATGGATAACCACTAGTTCTTCAAAAATTATTCCAATGTCCTTCAATATTTTTTCATCCAAACAACTTGTGTGCAATTTATTGCAGCAGCAACATATTCTGATTCAGCAGTAGATTGAGAAATACAGTTGATCTTCTTCATTCTCAACCAAGAAACCAACCTTTTCCCAAGGAAAAATGCACCACCACTTGTACTCTTTTTTTCATCCACATTACCTGCCCAATCAGCATCAGTATAAGCCTGTAAAATAAAATCATCTAATTTTTCATACCATAATCCATATTTTGTTGTTCGTTTCAGGTATCTAAATATTATTTTCATAGTAGCAAGATGTGTCTCTTTAGGATATGCCTAATATCTAGCCACAATACCAAGTGCATTGGTAATATCTAGTCTAGTGTGAGTTATATATTGTAGACCACCAATCATGGATCTATACTTTGTCTGAACAACACTTTGAGTCTCATCATTAAAAGTCATTTTGTATCCATTCACCATAGGTGTTCCAACAGGTTTACAATCTTCCATTCCAAACTTCTTCAACATTTCCATAAGATACTTGGTTTGAGATATAAAAATGCCATTCTTACTCTGATTAATTTGCAAACCAAGAAAAAATTTCATTTCACCAATCATTGACATCTCAAATTTATTTTCTATTTCTTTAGAGAACTTCTTACTCATCTTATCATTTCCTCCAAAAATGATATCATCATCAAAAAAATTTATGATTAAGATTCCATCTTCATCAATTCTTAAATATAAATTATTATTTGCATTACCTTTTCTGAAACCAAGACGAAGTAGATACTTGTCCAGTCTTGCATACCATGCTCTCGGTGCTTGTTTCAGTCCATACAGTGCTTTCTTCAACTTACAAACCATGTCTTCATCCTCTGTCAATGGAAAACCATCAGGTTTCTCAATGTAAACCTCTTCTTCCATATCACCATTCAAGAATGTTGATTTCACATCCATCTAATATATTTTAAAGGCTTTATGTGTAGCATAAGCAAGAAATAATCTCACAACTTCCAACCTAGTAATAGGAGAAAATGTTTCTTCATATTCTATGCCTTCTTGTTGTGAGTGGCCTTTACATACCATTTTAGCCTTGTTTCTTACCATTGTTCCTTCCTCATCCATCTTATTTCTAAAAACCCATTTTTTACCTATCACATTTTTGTTCTTAGGCCTTGGAACCAATTCCCAAGTATTTTTTTTCTTTATCTTTTCAAGTTCTTCTTCCATAGCTTTAGTCCAATATTCATCTCTACATGCTTCATCATTAGTTTTTGGCTCAACTTGAGATATCAAACAAATTTCAACTCTGACTCTAGATCTAGTCATCATGCCTTTACTTGCATCTCCAATAATTTGTATTTTTAGGATGGTTCTTCTTTATATACCTCAGAGTCTTTGGAGTCTCAGTATCCTCAATTAATTCATCTTTAGTTTCATCTTCAATCATTAAAGTTTCTTCAGGTTTAGCAATGACCTCTTTCATCTCTGTAATCTAACCACAGTCATACATTCTTTCCTAAATCTGAAACTTTTCATCTATCCTCACATTGGCGCTTTCAATAAACTTCCTCAATCTCAAATTAAAACATTTATATGCTTTACTCTTAGTAGAATAACCAAGAAATATTCATTCATCACTTCTAGCATCAAACTTCCCTATCTCATCATCTCTTTTGATATAACATTTACTTCCAAATATTCTAAAATATTTTACAGTAGGTGTATGATCAAACCATAATTCATAAGGAGTCTTGCTTGTACCTTCTCTGATCTATATTCTATTCAAGGTGTATATAGTAGTGCCAACTGCTTCTCTCCAATGAACATGTGACACATTTCCTTCAAGCAACATAGTCCTTGCAGCATCTAATATAGTTTTGTTTCTTCACTCTGTTATCCCATTCTATTGTAGAGTTCTAGAAGCTGATGTCTATCTGTATATTCCATGTTCTTCATAGTAGGTATTAAAAAAATCTGATGTAAACTCTCCACCTCTATCTGATCTCAAACATTTTATTTTCAAACCAGATTCATTCTCAACTTTTTCTTTAAATAGCTTGAATGTCAAATGCTTCAGATTTATCTCTCAAATATGTAGCCCACATCATTCTAGAAAAGTCATCAACAAAAATATAAAGTACCTTTCACCATAATATGATCTTGTTCTTGTAGGACCACACAGAAATGTATGCACTAGATCCAACTTCCCTTTTGTGGAATAAGATTTACTTTTAAAATTGCTTCTGGTTTGCTTCCCCATAACACACTCTCTACACATAGTGTTATATGGCTTTACAATCTTAGGTAGATCTCTCACAACATTATTCATACTTTCCTTCACAATGTTATCAAATTTAACAAGACAAATTCTTCTATGTCATAGCCAACTATCATCAACCTTCGCAATAAAAAAGTAGCTTTAGATGTATTCAATTCAAATACATTACCTCTAGATTTAGTACCAGATGCGATCAAATCTCCTAATTTACTTCTGATATAGCATTTCCCATTAATGAATTTCAATTGATAACCTATGTCCACTAACTGTCCAAAACTCAACAGATTATGATTAAGTCCATCAACAAGTAATACATTGTCAGTATTTGTCTTTCCATCTGGAGAAATAGATCCTACTCCAATGATAAGTTTAGGAGTATTGTCACCAAATCTAACAACACCACCATCATATCTTTTCAAACTCACAAATTTTTTTTGTCTGTAATCATATGATGTGAACAACCACTGTCTATAACCCATTTAGATTTCTTTTCAACTTGAGATACTAAGGCTTTTTCCTCATGTATAGGTTCATCATCCTTCATAGAAATAAATCCAATTTCATCATAGTCACCATCATCATCAAAAATACCTGCACTAGCATAATAACATTCATTTTCTTTAGGATACTTTGATTTTTAAAACTTAGGTTTGTGGTTAGGAACCCTTATAGGATACGTAGATGCAAAATGACCATTCTTGTTACATGAAAAACATTTCAAATGTAATTTTCCTTCAAATTTACCCTTACCTCTCTTTTATCTTCTAGCAATCAATGCTATCACTTCATCTAGCTTCCTTTCTTCCTCCTGTATTTGTTCCCATTCCTCAACATAGTCTCCAAGATCTGCTCTTAGGTCACCATTGCTGGTGCTCGCAATTCCAAATAAGGTCTTTTTGTTCTTATGCACGGCTGCCTTGAATGTTGACTCAAGTTTAGGTAAAGTATCTCCCAACTATGCAGCCTCAAAAGTAGTTATCTTTCCAATCAAAATATCTCTAGTGAAGTTTGGTGTCAAAGTTATAATCTCCTCTATAGCTTTTACTTTGGTTCTATATGCAGGTGTCAAAGATCTGAGTATCTTTCCAATCACTTATTCCTCACTGTAAGTACCTCTAGAGTTTCTAATGCCAGTAACCACTTCAGTAATTATCTATCCATATGCCCTAATTTTTTCATCTTCTCTCATCTTCATTGATTCCATCTTTATCTTCCAATTTTGTAGTTTTTTCTATTTTTTAAATTTACCTCCTTCATATAGTGCTTCCAATCTTGTCCACATCTCATGTGCAGAGTCCAAGTCTTTTACTTTTGTGAATTCACCTTCATAAAGTGTGTTGATCAATGATTCCCTTGTGACCATATTACTTAAAATAGATTATTTTGATCTTCAGTAGCCTTCTCCAATTCATCCTCAGCCGCTATATTTTCATTCTTCTTTGTGATCATCCAATAGTCAATTCCCAAACATATCAAATGTGTTCTCATCTTGTTCTTCCAACTGTCAAAGCTTTCAGGATCAAATTTAGGACTATCCTTCCTGTAGAAACACATCTTGAGGATCACCTCAAGCTATTAATATTTCTCTCTAAGGACCGGTAGCTCTGATACTAATTTTTAGGAATAACAATCGACAAGACAACTGAGAAGGGGGGGAATTAGTTTTAATATAGATTATTAAACTTTAAACTTTGTAAACCAAAACTGCAATGCAAATGATAACATAGTAAATGCCAACACAATAACACAATACTTGTTGTTGAGGAAACCCTATTAAAGGTAAAACCCCAGTGGGAATTAGCACCCACAAATAATGTACTGGGAGTATAGTATCCCTGTGAAAGGATTTAGCCATGTTAGGAGCTTATTACAACATTATAGTACACACTCCCTATTAGGAGATAGACCTTGTTAGGAGTCAAGAAAATTAGTAGGCTCACTACCCAGGCACACTTCCCTAAGAAGGTTAAATCCACCCTCAAGGATTCACAATCCAAACAAGTGTATATAGGAAATATACAATCCAATGAACTGTCTCATAGCAATTGTCTTTGCCTAGTCAGTTCCAATGAAGTATTCTTATCACAAACTATGCTCTACATCCAGCAGCCAAACAAGCCTCACAAATTTCACTTCTCTTTCTTTTCAATCTCTACCACATCTTTCCAAAATAAAATATCTCCCATATATACCCTTTTACACTAATTCATTAGGTCGGCCAATTAAGCTTTCCTAATACACAAATAATTAATTAGGTTGGCCAATTAAGTCTTTCCAATATATAAATAATTATATAACCCCTTGCTAAGATACACATGGTACCTATAACAAGTAAACATCAAATACAATCCATTATTTATACTCCCAAATCTGCAATCCATGCTCACAATTCATAATACACGTTACATGTCTGAAGTCGGCCACCAAAATAGGTCTCCTCCAAAATACACACCATAGCTAACGTCACCAGTTATCACATGACAATCGAACACAACCCATTATTCCAAAATATGTCTTTTGTCTTCTAGTAAGCTCTCTCCACCATAAATTTCTTTTCCAGTAAGATATACCCAAAACATAGAGACCTACTCTGTCAAGAATCACAGCTATAGTCCAGAAACTAGTCTTCACCAAAACAACTGTAATAGTCTCAATATGTAATATAAATCCAAGCAACCTTAGGGATAAGGTCAAAACACATCCTTCTTCATATAACCATCGTCCTGAAACATCCATACATTGTATGTACACTTCTGCCAGTCAAGTAACCAGTCTGTCTTCCACAGAAACATATGTTGACATCAGTGACAAAACATGAATATCAACAACATGAATAGTATCCAAATGTGATATCATCCAGCAGATTTATCTATTTAAGTTTGATTAACCCACTTGAGAAGGGATTAGTATGTGTGAAGGGGTTGGATTGAGTTAGAACCATGGGCTGGGTGATCTAAGCAAGGTTAGGATAGGGGTTAAAGTTAGGAGCCATGTGCTCAAATAGATTAAATAGGATTTATTTAATCACAAGTGGGATAATAGGATAAAGTGGATTAATTTAAAAAGATAAGTCTATTTATTTCAATTAATAGAGGAGGGGGATTTAATTAATTAAATGGTTGTGGGTTACCATTAGATTAATTGAACTATAGCTAATTAATTAAATTAATTGAGCTAGAAGGTTGACATAAATTAATTAAATAATGTATAATTATTTAATTAATAATGCATATAAGAGAGCTAAATTAGATTAAATTTGTTAATCAATTTTAGGTGTATACATGCACATATGAAATTGAAATTTTACCCCAAGGAGAAAAACTAAACTACAAAGTGAATGGTGAAAGAATCATCTCAATATTTTGTAGCACTCAAGAGATATTAAATTTTTTGTTTTGGGAAATTCACCAATATAGTTTCAAATCAAATTTGAGGTCATTAGAAGCCTCATGTAGGTTTAAAAAGTTGGTTGTTCATATAGTTCTCATAGATCTCTTCATGAACTTTCCAATGATATATAATAACTGGAGATCTAAAGGTTAGATCAACAATTGCACCTTCTAAAATTTTTTCTACCGGAACCCAAATTTTTTAATTCTAAATGTTGGTTAACATATTTTTCCTTGCTAATAATTTGTTTTATTTCACTATGTAACATGTTTTATAAAGAACAAATAAGTAACAATAGTTGGGTAAACTAGAATCATTTTGCCTCTGAATTGAGGTACAGCTCCCTTTCAATTATATTCAATAAATGATTCTATGTTAAGCAAATATTTGGATATACTTTTAACCAGGAAGTAATTAAGGTAAGCTAACATTCACACAGCCATGAAATGAAAGTGATCTTAAGTGTGAAAAATTTCAAGAAAAATAAAGCACATAGACTCTATTTTAATTTCCAACAGCTTTACTAAGAAAAATTATAAACTAACCATATCCATTGAGATACATGATAGATTCTCCAAAAGATAAACAATCACAGTGCTAAAAGACAAATTCACGTAGAAATCCACTTTCATCAACTCAAACACAAAGATTTGATTTTTTCCTTTGTAAAAGAATCACATATCAAAATATAAGTATTAAGTTTATATGCTCCAAAAATTTCTTGGACCTTTTCATTATCTTTTTAAAACATATAAATAGCTAGAACACAACTAACTATGTTTGAAACTCAGAGTTACATAACTATGTCCCAGAGTAAAATTTGGTTTCTATGCAATTGAAAGAAAACTAAACTAGGAATATATATAAAGAAATTAATAACCAAAATAAATAAATCCAATGGCTTGATCATGGTTGTGGTGTTGTGGGATCTCCTGATTTTTTCTACCCTGCAGTAGTGACACATTGTGTCTTCCATTCTAAATGAATGGTGGATAAGTTTTGAATTACCACAAAGTTGGGAAGCTCAATATGAGTAATCAATTTCTTCCACACTTCCTTATCTCACCTAACTTATGTCATTTTATTCGCATGATTATCCATCTGGTCAATATGGAGAAATAGAAAGGATTTGACTACTCAGGATAAATTCTCTATCATCAAATCCTTTTCTTCTTTAACATATTCAATATTTTCCTTCAAATATTGAATTATGTTATCAGAAGCTTCTATTGTTTTACCTTCATCCTTCAAGCATTTAACATTGATGCATTTTAAACAATTTTGCATTGACAAGGTGAGATCTATTAAATCCTTTATCAACTTAATGGATTCTTCATGGCCCTATTTCACTATCAAATTCCTCTATTAAATTATCTTCTTTCATACATATAATACATTATCATCTAGATCATCCACCACTTTATCTGCTAGGAACTTGATCACACCATACTTTTGGACTTCATTCATCTAGGCAACAATCGTCATCCACTTGGTTTCTTCTTTCTTCCAGGATGAAATTTCTAATTCCAACTCCTTGATAAAAACCACAGTGCCATCATATACTTTTCTCAGATCATTGAATTATTTAGGACCTCCTTGAATTACCCCTTTCAACCAGTCATTGAAGACTTCTACTACAATATTTTTCCTTTGGATTTGATCAAGAATTTTCTAGTTAATTGGGGATTTTGGATCAAAATTCATAGGTAAATAAGAGAGAGGTTGTGGGATAGGATGATGAATAGCCTCAATATATTCGGTCATCTGACACAAAGTATGTTTTACTTCTTTTTAATCCCTCATGTCCTTCCAAGTCCTGTCGAGCACCTTTTTGGTTGAGTTTTCCAAGTGGTGTGCATCTACAGCCAATGAAGAAGATCCAAGATCAACCTTTTCTACTATGAAATCCTTTGTTGTAGGATCCTCAACTTCTTTATCTATTAGGGTACAAACCACCTCTGCAATCTAGTTACCTAAATATGGATCATAGTCTACTATGGAGGTAGTCTTTAAATTTTTAGACTTGAGGGTTTTCCCTAGGCACTTGCTCACCATATCTTCCATGGGAAGAAATATCATAATCACATTTATCTTTATTTTAATAGAAACCTCCAACCACTGAGAAGTACTAACTAATTCACTCTTTCCTATAGGATCCTAGCTTGGTTTCGCATTTGAAACTAACATGGTACTTGTGGAATTTGGCAGGCTTTCGGATTGCTTTCTTGTGTCAATACTTTCTATCAGGGGTGCTTCTAAGCTCCAGTCTCTCCTTGTATTATCAATCTCCTCCATGGTATCTAAGTCCATGGTCAATTTCTTATTAGGGATCCTCTTCATTTTTCTCTTACTTCTTGAACAACTAGCACAAGCAGGTGAATGACTTACGGAGGGCTTCTTTGATTTCTTAGCAATTGGACCTTCATTTTTTACCTTGATAGTACCTGCAACACAAGTGTCAATAGGCTCATTAGAATAAATAATATGAACCTATGAGGGGGAATCATCATTTATGTTTTTGAATTTTTTTGAAACACCGATTCTCATTTTTCCAAATCTCAGGTCTCTTAACCATTTTTCAGTCCTCCTTATTACTAGGAAAATTTGGATTTGAATCTAATTTTATTCATCTTTCTCTCAATCAATCTCAAGAATAGGCTTCCCTTGAACCTTTTAACTAAAATCTTGATCTATTACATCTTTTCCATCATCCCTGATTCCAGTAATGTTCATATTCAAATTGAGTGTGACAATTTGGTTCAAAGTGAACCTGGGCCACAATATTCTTCTAACTTCAAAGTGAACCTAGACAACAATTATTTTTCTAACTTTGTTTCTAGGTTCAGGGCATCTGAGACCGATTTTCATATGTAATGACCCAATTCAATAGGGAACAAGATACTTGATTGTTTTTGTGCTCTAAACTTCTTGTCGATATGGTACATCAATTAATACAAAATGGTCTAGGGCATACCATTGTATGATTGGTTCACCTTCAAAACCACCAACTCTATAAACTTAGAACTCACCTATCATGGAAACATAATTCCTTGTTAACTATAAAGAAGAGAAGTCATTACCTCTAGTGTCATTTTTCTTACTTGATGATTTTGGATTTTTGTTGAAGACACAACTCATTTGATGTCTATAAAAAGGCACAAAATATGGATACAATATTACCATACTTCAATCATCAATTCGTTCGAGTCTGATTAATATTTAAATGACATAAATCTAACACTTGAATTAATTATTATTCACTTCCATGTAAGGCCTTTACCATGTAATGATTACCTTCCATTCATAGAAATTTAAAAACAAAAATCTCCAATAATCCTAGAATATTCCCCTTTCCATAATTGTTTCAATTCATTCATTACTCACCTTTATATTTATTTTTTTGTGCAATTACCTTTAAACCTTGAACCAAGAATAAAAGTTAAAAAGCTTCAAGTTCACCACCCATCGATATCACTTTACGTATTTAAAACTCACACTTGACCAAGACTCGGGGTTCGAGAAAAGTAGAAAACATACGCACAAGGGATGAACCTTGAACCAATGAAATTTTCAACTTTACATACAGGTTCAATCAGGGGGTTCAAAGAATAAACATCTTGGTACACAAAGAATAAAAAGAGAGGATTTTCAATTGATAAAACATAGACTTAGGAGAATAAAATACCAACTGGGAGGAACTAATGTACTCAAACTTTTCTCAAAAAGGGGATTATATGGAAAATTTAATATGAGAAAAAATAGGGGTAAAAATCAGCTCTGACTGGGGACTGGGACTGTGAAGGACCAAGTAATGAACCTAGGCTATTTGGTTATGCAAAGGCCAAAACAAAAGGAAAAAAGGACAGAGGCACACCAAAACCAACAAAACAAAACTGATGACAAGCACTAAGAAAAAAAATACTATATACAAGATCAGGGGACTCTTTTTTTACAATTGAATCCTATACATTATAAGGCAGGGGTAGAAAAATTCCACCTGTATATTCCAAAATAAAAGAGTTAGGGCCCAATACCTAATGAATTTTGAATGGTACTTTCTAGAGAGAATCAAATTTGTTGTGATATCCTTTGGGTTCCCTCCTCTTATCCAACAACGGTACGTGATCTCCTTGCATGAACTTTCTAGGTTTGGCTCTTTGATCAAAGATCCTTTTAAATAAAGCTTGATGGGTTGTAATATAGTCCACTAGTTCATTCCTCACCTCCTCTATCTCAGTTAGGTATTCCAGAGAATCTTGTAAATATTGAACTTCGATCACCTTTTGTAACTTGGTTGTAGATAATTCAAGAAGCAAAGAGAACTAAGCTCATATTACATATACTAGTTCAAAAAGTGTCATCCCAATTTCCCTTTTTGGTGTTATCCTTTTGTCCCATAGAGTTTCATAAAGCCTTTTATTCCAATCTTTCGAATTATCACTTACCAATTTTCTCATGATAGCTATCAGATTTTTATTATTGGACTCATTTTTCCTGTTTCCTTGAGGATAATAATCTAATGAACGGGAATTAGTTTATTTGAAGAGAATTTGGTATCATTATCTGCTATAATTTTCTTAGGTACTCCAAAATGCACCAATATACTCTCCTTAATAAAATTGCATACCACTTCTAAGGTGGTTTTGTTCACTAGGGTTGCCACTACCCATTTTGTAAAATTGGTAGTTGTTAGAATGTGGGTATGTCCTACACTTGAGGGATGTGTAAGAGGCCCAATAAAATATAAACCCCATTGTTTGAAGGTTTTGTCTATAACAATTGTCCTAAGTGGCAACGCTACTAATTGTGGTTTTCCTAAAAATAAATTGCACTTTTCACAATGTGCTACCCATTTATATGCATCTTTAAACATACCTGGCCAGTAATAACAATTCCTAAGGATTTTAAAATTGATGATTTTGGAAGAGAAGTGACTGCCACAATCCTCATCATGGAAGGTCTTCAAAAGCTTCTTTTGTTGTTCCTTCTCTACACACATCAAAAAGGTTCCATCAAGACCTTTCTTGTACAACACATCATCAAAAATACATACTTTATTTCTCTCAATTTCACATTTCTCTTCTCCTTCAGAGAAAATTGATCCAAGAATTATCCATATGTCAGTTAATGTGCTCCATTCATAAACCATGGGTCTTGTAAACTCACCAATAAATCAATTAGCAGTTCTTCATCTTCATTTTCTTTATTTTTTCCTATCAATTGGCACAAGCCTTGACATCAAACTCAATTTTTTGGTTTAATTTATAGATTAAAATCATGTATCTTAGCAACCTACGTAGTCATGTTGTTCATTCCCACCTCTTGTTGAGTCAAAATACTCTTGACAGTCGTACTAGGTACAAAAATAATCGACTAAGAGTGAAAAATGTAATATCTGAACTGTTTGAGAGATTTTACCATAGCAAAAGCTTATTTTTCTGTCATTGAATATTTAAGTTCATGTTTTTCAAGTGGAACACTCATGAAAGATATGAGAGCTTCCACATTCCGGTCATTCTTCTGTAATAAAATATTAGACATAGTATGTTAGGATGCATAATAGTAAATGAACTCCTTTCAAAAGTATGGATTTACTAAAGTTGGTGGTTGTTCAATTTCCCCTTTAAAATCCTCAAAGGCCTTCATTTCTTCTTCATTCCATTTGAATACATTATTTTCACTCATCATTCCTAGAATGTGTTTTTTGGTCTTAGCAAAGTCTGGTATGAACCTCCTAAGAAATTTTACCTTCCCGGAGAAGGATTTAAGCCACTCCTATTGGATGGAAGACTTAGTTGTTGGATTGTCTTCACTCTCTCCAAATCAATATTAATTTCTTATTTTGAGACTACATGTCCCAAAAAAATTCTTTTGTAACATAGAACACTGACTTCTTCAGGTTGAGGGATATTTGATGGTCTCTACACCTCTACAAAATAGCCTCCAAGTCTTTTAGGTATATTTTCTTCCTTTAGGAGAAAAAGGTTAAGTCATCTAAATAAATGACAATCATTTTATCCCTCAAATGGCCAAAAGATAAATTTATTTCCCTTTGAAAAGTTGTGTCTGCATTAATTAGATGAAAAGGCATGTGGTTGTAAGAAAATGTTCCCCGTGGGGTAATAAAAGCAGTCTTATGTTGATCCCCTTTGTCCACACATATCTTATTATAACCCAAAAATTCATCCAACAAGGAAATCATCTTTGATCCTTCAACTATCTACAAAATGTAATCCATAATAAGCAAAGGAAAATTATCCTTCAAACTCGCTTGATTCAGATTTCTAAAATCTAAGTATATCCTTATTTCCCCATTTTTCTTACACACTCGGATGATTTTTTCCACCCAGGTTGAGCAATAAATTGGGTATATAATTCTATCTTTTAAAATTTTATCAACCTCTTTGAAGATAGAATCTACAAATTTTGGGTAATAATTTCTTGCTTTTTGTCTGAATGGGACTGCATCCGATTTCAAAGAAATATGATTTTGGAATTGGCCTTCTCTAAATTTCTTTAGATCATCATAACACCAAGAAAAGACATCTTTTTATTTCATTAATAATTCATTAAATCTATGCTTTTATTCTGGTGTCAAGCATTACCCTATTTTAATAAACTTTGGATAAGTTTCATCTCCAATATTCACCTTTTACTAATCTTTGAGACCATTGGCAGTTTGAGAATGCTTACTTCCAACATATCTATCATTATGATCAAATGGATACTCAAGAGATACCATACCTTTTGGTATTTTATTTCATTTCAATTGGATAACACCCTCATCTGAATCAATTCCCAGCTCAGGAGAGAACTCTTTGTATTATGATGCAAACCCCTCAAAGATATTTAATATAAACATCTATGCACTTCCTAAGAAAATCTTAAACTATCTATCATTCTCAAAAACATGCCAAAATTCAGCATTATCTGGTACATTAGGCCAATAAATTATTTCTATTCTATATGTATCTTCTTTAATATTAGGATGAGGGACAAGGAGAGTGGTTGATACATCCAGTGAATCTACTCTAGTATTTTGATCCCTTGGAATCGCTTCAATAAAGAAGGCATCAAAATCTTCTATCTCATCCCAAACCTTGTTTCTATAATGTCTCAAAATTTCATTCTTCACAAAAAAGATGTTTCTCAAATGTTTGACTATCAATTCAATATCACCTTTTTCTTTGAGTATCTTTATCCCCTTTTCTTTGGCTTCATCAAATCCCAACAACAAACCTCCATACTCTACTGTGTTATTGGTATTTTAAATTCTAATTTGAAAGAACAAGGAAATTTGTCATTTTTAGGAGAGATGAAGACTACACCTTCTCCAGAGCCTGTTAATGAGAAGCTACCACCAAATTCCTTGATCCAGACACCTTCAGAACAAGTAGGTTCAAGTACTGATTCTTCTTTATCATCTTCAGAAGTTATCATATAATTGTCAAATTCACATTATTAATATAATATTTGAGCTCTAGGATCATTAGACGGAAATGCAGTGAACTTGGATTTTTCTTTAGGTTGTAATTTTACCCTTTTATTTCCTACTTGAATTGTTTCTTCTGGCCAATCCATTTTAATTTCTCCATACATGTCTTTACAAAAAGTTCTACTCAACACCATACCATAATAGTTGGGAATATTTGCCACTAAAATAGTTAGCTTCAGTCTTTTATTAGGATAGGCTGCAAGAGTGGCTTATGCATCCTTAATCGTCTCAAGAAAAGGAACTTTCTTACCATCCATGGAATAGAAACTACCAAAATTCTTGGTGATGGTTAGGCCCAAGGCTTTCACTACTAAAGAAGGCATAATGTTGTCAGAGGCACCTAAGTCTATAATGCAATTATTGATCTTATGACCATTTATAAACAAGGAGACATAGAATGTATTGGGATTGACATAAAATGTATGAGAATGATCATTAAATGCATTGATTTTCAATTCAGACATAGATGTGGTTGATTCAGATGGAGTAGAAAATAATTCAGAAATGCAAGATTCAACATTAACAAGATGTTGACTACTAGGCTTTGTCTGAGAATGATCACCTTTGGCATATCTCACTAACTTTTCTATCTCTTTGGGTTTTAACCTAATATACTCGGTAAGATATATTTAGATTCGTGAAGATTTAAAAAGTTCTATGATATCAAAAGAAGACTCAAGTTCAGGTCGTCGTAGCAGTTGCACCTCATGAACCTTTGAACTAGTACCGGGAGTTCTAGTAAGAGGCTCCTTAAATTTGAAAGACACTTCTAGAGAGGTTGAATTATTTGTAAATGTTGGAATTCATTGGCCTCTAGTTAGCACATCACATGAAGGATCCTCGAGAGTAACTAATATTTCACCTCCCCTTTCTGAATCTGATTCATATTCTAGGTAGTGATTTTCAGAGTCGCCAAGTTCCTCAAAGTTTATTTCATATTTTGTAGCTTCTCCTAGCATATCTTTTAGAGTGGTCATTTGAACATGTCTAATCATCTCTGGGAAGTAATTTCCATCATTATTAGTAGTTAAATGAAAATCACACATATTTCCCCTTCTACGAGTGGCTTTAACAGCCAACGTTTTTTGTGTTGGTGGGAGTTGTAATAACTTATTGCCAGTATTTATCTGTTGACTAGGATTTCTCCTAGGAATTTCCTAATAAGGTTATGGAAAGGATGTTCTAGATTTATAAATTTTCCTTTTTATGGAAATAATATCATTGGATAATATTTGAAGAATAGGATCAGAAGAGGATGAAGTTTGGGCATTTGGTATTTGAACCTCTTTCTTCCACTTTCCATCCATAATAAGATCATCTTCTAATTCAGTTGTCAATGTTTGTGTTGTTGCTAAATCTTCCACTGTATTTCTTCTAAGATGAAAACCGATATCATGACACATGGAGTTGAGAAATAATCACTTCTAATTTTCAGCAGTGGGTCTTTTTGCAGCTAGGATTTTGTGAACAATTTTGTTATATTTTGCCACAAATTCTCTCATGGGTTCATGTATCTCTTTCTTAAGTTGATTTAATTGAGCGAGGAGAGAATCTTCATATTTAGAACCTTTAAAAATTCTCTCAAATGCAGCTTTCATTTCATCCCAACTTTTAATTGAGCCATTAGGTAAATGACAAAACCATTATGCTGCATCCTCAATTAACTATTGTACAAAAAGTCTTATGGCTACAACTTCATGTTGAACTCCCAACACATTGAATGCTACAAGAAATAAATTTAGATGTTATTATATTGATGCTTTTCCATCTCCATTAAATTTTGGTAAATTTTCCCTTTCTCCTTTAGGTAGAGCATTCAGACTAGCACCAAAATTTAGAGTTCCTATGGCTTCTCCCCAAGGTTGAGCCATTATAAGGAAGTTTACAGTGATAAGGAGAATAGTATAATGAAGGGTTAAAGCTTGGAAAATAGGAGACTCAAAGGCTTTTGGACTGGAAGGAGGTCTTCTTCTCAACCTTATAATGGGAGTAGGGCTAGACAAAAAAATTCATATTTTGCAATTCTTGAAAAATGGGATCTTAAATTCCCCTCCTCAAGGATCCTATATACCTTAAAAACTCCAGTCTTGTAAATTGTGGTTGAGAAATTATGTATTAGTTTCTATGTTGTTCTTGACATATTGGGGCTTCAAGAACTTGATTTGGTGCTTGGTTCCTAATTTAATTTAATTGGTTTCTTCTTCTTTTCCTAAATAATAAAAACCTTAGGTTTGCAGCTACGTATTCTTCTCTCCCTAATACTTGGTTCTCTTTTCTAAAATATTCTAGGCTTCTGCATATGTGCTAAGCAAGAGTATTTAGTTGACTAATTATGTCCTCTGGTTCATCTTGGAATCCAAGGTTAGTTGCAGAATAGGGAATATATTTTCATGGGGTAGTACCATTCTTCCCCAACTATAGGAAACTTATCTTAATATATCAAATCCCCAGTAGAGTCACCAAAAATTTTTTGTTTAACATATTTGTTCTTGCTAATAATTTGTTTTATTTCACTCTGTAACCCATTTTATAAAGAATAAATAAGTAAAAACAATTGGGTAAACCAGAATAATTTTCCCTCAATATTGAGGTATAGCTCCCTTTCAATGATATTCAATGAATAATTCTATGCTAAGAAAATATTTGGATATACTTGTAACCATAAAGTAATTAAGGTAAGTTAATATTTACACATAGCCATGAAATGAATGTGATCTTGTTCATCCTAAGGTCAGATTACTAAGAAGGGGGGAAATCAGTACTCTGTCAAATAATCCAACTTTTCCACCTCTTAAACTTCAATCAACATTCACAAGATTAACCTTAATCATAACAAATGAAAATCATAAACATGCAATTCCATCCACAAAGTTGACATGTAGATTTATCTTCTGGAAACCCAAATAGGGAGAAAACCATGGTGGGTATTAGTACCCTCTAAATTATGTACTCTTCTGAAGTATGCCTTGTGAGAAGCTCAGCATAGTTCAGAGTTACAACAACACTATAAGGTGCTACCCGGTTAAGGTATTTTCCTTAGGCCTGTTAGGACCTTTACCCTGTTAAGAATAACCTTGTTAGAGGACTTTAAACACTTGACAAAGTGTCACTTTGTTAGAGGATTTACAACAAAGATATGTTAGGATCTACCATGTTAAGGGATTTAACCTACTACAACTGTTAGGGAACAACAGAAAGAATGATATGTAGAACTGCACTACCTCTTCTTGATCAAATCCACTAAAGCACATAATCTCTTCTCCAATACACTCTTCTCTTTCTTGGCTTGATTGCAACTCGTAATTTTCACTTAATAGTCCAACACACGATCAACACACTTAACCTTCAACTTCATCCATTATATACTGAACTTTTAAGTTTGCCACATTAATCAAACCCTAAATTAGAATTTCAAAGATCCCGCTCAAATCCAACGCACCACAAAACAAAATTAAATATACAAAACACATTTCCAAGACCGTTTCGGCCAATACAATGGTTTAGATAGAATTTTTTTTCAAGGAGTCAAACACATTTTGACCAAACACAAGCTTCCTCTAGAATCTTCTCCACACGCTAGAATCAAGCAACTGTAGCATCTGAATACTATTGACCACCATACCTTGTGACAGCATCACAAGATACAACATAGATTTGACAAGACATTCAAGTCATTTTTCACCTACCATTAACTATTCTAGCAGTTGCACTATTATATTTCAACTGATCACAAATTTCTCGTAAGATCACTTTAGTAATAGCATTCATGCAGTAGACATACAGAGACACACCTAACTCTCCCATAGAGATAGAAACTATTGAAACTCACTAAAATCCTTCACTCATCACAACTATGCTTGGAAACATACTAATAACACAAAGTCAATAATTGACATCAATGAAAACACAATATCTCATCAATCTGTAATAAAATCTAATTATGACATCTCCAAAACTCACTTACCATCACTGCATCAGATATGCCAAAAGATCTTAAGTATGAATAATTTCCAGAAAAATAGAGCACATAGAATCTATTTTAATTGTCAATAACGCTGAAAGATAAATTCAGACAAAAATCAACTTTCATCAACTCAAACACACAGATTTAATTAAGTAATGATCGTTCATTAACTATATTCACAGATAATAGTTCCAGTGCAATGGGAGAGCACAGAGGAGAGCAGGGAAGAGGTAAGAGGCCAAATTTAAATTTGAATTTGAGCAGGACTGGTGCGAAGGGTGCAGGAGCTGCTGAGCATACCAAGCTCGAGGATGCTAAGGACAAAGGGAAACAAGGGAAGGATCTTGATGGTGGACTTGCACCTAGGGATCCGGGGGAACCAAGTTTGGCAAGTCAGGGGAAAAATAGGAAATAAAAAAGTGGGCATCCCTCTTTGGAGTCAAACCAACAGGTAAGTCGTCTTTACCACCTATTAAGAATATTTTGAGACCTTCTCAAGGGAGTTTTTCCATAGACATTCCAGAAAAAATTATTGATCATACTATTGCAAGGATGAAAAATGCTTTGGTTGGGATATTCTTGGGGGTAAGACCCAACATTGAAGTGGTTAGGGCCTATGTTTTTTTGAAAATGGGACTTGAAAGGGCAAGTGGATGTGGTTTCTATGGAAAAAGGGTTTTTTTCTTTCTTCTTCTCCTATGAAGAGGACAGAATGAAAATATTATGCAATGGGCCATGGATGATAGGAAAAAATACCCTGGTCCTCCAAAACTGGAGTCCTAATCTGGTCTTTGAGGAGGAAGTGGTAAACCAGGTACTGGTTTGGGTAAAGCTCCATGGCCTTCCTCTGGAGTACTGGATGGAGGATATATTTGTTGGGATAGAAAACTCCTTTGGGGAGATTCTATCAATAGATAATGTTAATTCCTCAAGGAGAAGGTTAATGTATGAAAGGATATGTGTGGAGATAAAAAGGGACACTAATATACCAGAGAAAATTAATATTCACTCAAAATTGGGATTGTGGAAACAAAAAATTGAATGCAAAATCATTCATTTTGCGTGATTTCATTGTAAGCAAGTTGGGCATTGGGCTAAGAAATGTCCAGCAAAGGTCATCTTGAGAAAGAAGAAGAAATGGATCCCTATGGGGAAGGCAAAGACAGATGGGGGAGAGTCATCAAGGGTAGCCCAACTTAATGAGAGAGTGGAAAATTCTCTAACACCGGAGATTGGTGATGAGAGTGTGACCAATGACCAAAAAAACAATAAGAGCTCTAAGAGTAATGAATGCAAGGAATGTCCTCAAAAAAAAGTGGAGGAACAAGGGGAAGAGGGGGAAATTCAGGGAGAAGGACAGAAAGAAGCTATAGAAATAGTTGCAATAGAGGGGGAAGGGAATGAACTACCTAGCAGCTTTTATAATGACAACCAATCTGACTGGAGTTCAGATACTATAATCCACAAAGTGGAGGAGGATTCAGCATGGCAGGATGCTCAACAGTGTACAGTATTAGGTCAAGGGTCTTCAAATACTTCACAGAATATGCCCCAAGGGATAAGAAAAACACTATTTGATGCCAAAACACCTAAATGGGGGGATGTTGTGGCTATTGTCCAAGCTCTTTCAGGGTACCAGAGTGATCTAGAAGATGGGATAAGGAACCATGAGGAGAAGAAAAAAATCAAATAATGATAAGGGAAAGCCATGCAAACAAGGGAGAATAACAACATTAACAACAAGGAGTAGAAAAACTTGGGATGTGGAGGGAATATTATCCTCTCTGGGCCAACCTTCAGGCCAGAAACTAAGAGTAGGGAGACTAAGAAGAATATAGCGGATGGAAGCCATCTTACCATCCTGGAGGTGGGATCTTACGTTAAGGTATGAAGATTATCTCTTGGAATATAAGGGGATTGAATAATCCCCATAAACAAGATCTTGTTAGAAATATGATTAGGGATAATAGACCAGATATTTTTTTAATTCAAGAAACCAAAATGCTTAAGGAGAAAGTGGAAAAGCTCATATTTTTTAAGAATGGCAATATTTGTGGGGGAGATTCTAAGGGTGCTTTCGGGGGTATTGCTACAATTTAGAACTGTGATATCATAAAGGTGATGTTATTTATCAGGGAAATAATGTGGCATGTATTAGGTTCAGGGATCTTAAGGATAATACTTCTTGGGTGCTGACTAATATTTATGCTCCTAACACTAAAAAGGGTAGAGAGGTTTTTTGGAACAATTTGTCCTCTCTGAGAAATAGTTTTAGTCATGAGGAATGGATTTTTATGGGATATTTTAATACTCCCTTAAAAGGAAATGAAAAAAAATAAGGAAGCCAAAGTAATCTGGAAAGTAGAATGGATCTTATGAATTTCATAGATAGCCAAACTCTCCGTGATATTGAGCTGGAGGGCATTAATTATACATGGACTAACAGAAGATGTGGCCAAGAAATTATCCAGGTTAGACTTCATAGAGCTCTCAATAGAAATGATTGGTTCACTCATTACTATTTTTCTTTGTCTTCTCATATGCGGGTGGGATTAGTCCATAACCTTATTACTTTTCTGGTGGATCCCATATCCAAGAAAAGGAACTTTCCTTACAGATTTGATAAAATGTGGACTATGCATCCACAACTAGAACAAAAATTTGAGGAATGGTGGAAGATCAAAATCAAAGGAACTGCAATGTTTATTCTGGCTAAAAAACTTAAACATGTCAAGGAGAATATTAAAGATTGGAATAAGGAAACCTTTGGAAACATTGTTTCTAGTAAGGCAATTTTTTGTATGGAGCTGAAGGACATCCAAGACAGTATTCAAAAGGAATGGTAAGCTAAGATATCAAGAGAATAGGAGAATGAGAAACTGGTTGAGCTTCATGACATAATTTCCAAAGAAGAAACCTTCTGGAGACAAAGATCTAGAAAGATATTCCTGAAGAAAGGAGGCAGAAATACCAAATATTTTTTTATGACTACTCTTAAGCACAGAATGGCTAATAGAATATCCAATCTTAATATCAATGGCACTCTTTCTTATGATGAAGAGGCTATCAAAATGGAGGCCAAGAATTTTTTTCAAAATCTTCTCCAAAAATACAAAGATTTGAATAGAGAAGAACAAAGGGAGTTTATGGAGTGCATTCCTCATATCCTAAATGACAACCATAATGCGGGTCTCAATGCTATACCCTCTAACTCTGAAATTAAAAAGGTTGTCTTCTCTTTTGATGGAGACAAATCCCCTGGCCCGAATGGCTATCCTATGTTCTTCTTCCAAATTTACTGGAATATTATTAAAAAGGATGTAACTAATGCTATAAAAGAGTGTTTTGGATCTAGAAAACTGCTAAAAGAGTTGAATGGCACCTTTATAGATCTCATACGCAAAAAATAAGGGGCTAATAAAATGGATCATTTTAGGCCTATTAGCTTATGTAATACTACCTAAAATATCATTTCAAAGGTCCTCACCACAAGGATGTTATCTATTCTCCCTTCCTTAATTTCTTGGCAACAAAACGGTTTTGCGTCTGGCAGACAAATCATGGATTCCATTATCTCCATACATGAAAATGTGCATTCTCTAGTGATGTCGAAGAAAGAAGGCCTCATTCTCAAACTGGATTTATCTAAAGCCTATGACAAGGTTGATTGGGAGTTTCTTATGAAAGTGCTGAGGGCTTTTGGATTTAATAAGAACAGCATTGATCTTATATTTCAGCTAATATATTTTGCTACTTTCTTAGTTTTGGTTAATGGATCTCCTACTTCTTTATTCATATCGACTAGGGGTCTGAGGCTGGGGGATCCTCTCTCCCCTGTTCTCTTCATCCTTATGGCTGAATGTCTGGGTAGGTACATGGAGAACCTAGTTAGGATAGGGGAATTAAAAGGCTTAAATCCTTCTTCTGCCAATCAAGTTTTCTCCCATCAGCAGTTTGTTGATGATTCAGTTATAATGGGTGAAGCTTCTATTGAAAATTCTATCAACATCAAAAATGCGCTAACTAAATATGGGATAGCTTCAGGCCAACTTATTAATTGGGGAAAGAGTTCAGTGTTTTTCTTTAATGTTCCTAAAAAAGAAAGATAAGAATTATGAGGATTTTGGGATGTGATATAGCGACTCTTCTAGGAACCTACCTTGGTCTCCCTCTTTGCTTGGAACCTCCTGAAACCTTTTGGAGTTCTTTAGTGGACATATATCATAGAAAACTTGTTGGTTGGAAAGGTATGCTGCTGAGTCAAGCTAGCAAGATTCAGATTCTTAGATCCACCCTCCAAGGTCTCTCTCTTTATGCTTTGAGTATCTTTAAAATCCCAAAGAAGTTTGGAGAAGCAATTGAAAAGATCCAAAAAAACAAATTGTGGATTGGAATGGAGAAAAAGAAAAGGATAGCTCTCATAGCTTGGGATAAGGTTTGTCAACCTGTTTACAAAGGGGATCTTGGGTTACGCAAAATCAAAAATCTTAATGACCACCTTATTGCCAAACTTATATGGAGATACTACAATTCTAAGGGAGAATGAACTCTTATATGGGATAATAAATACAATAAGGAGCGCTCAAACCTTTCTGTCTTTTGTGACAGCTAAAGGGGAGATGGAGGATCTTTTATATGGAGAAATGATATGAAAAATAAAGAAATTATAAGAAAATGTATCAAATGGAAAGTTGGAAATGGCAGAAATGTTCTTTTTTGGGAGGATGGGTGGATATTACAAACTCCCCTCAAGGAGTGCCTTGGATGGAAGGAATTTGAGTGCCAGTGAAAACTTAGATTTGGGAGGAAAGTGGAAGATTACTTGGATAAGGGTCACTGGAAAGATCTAATGGTTATTGACAATACAATGGGACAGCTCAATAAAACTCTGAATTATGGGTCTGTGCAGGATCATGGTATGCCAAAAACTGGCAATGTGAAAAAATAATTTTTTCACTCATCCAAAAGCGCACCCAAAAGTTTTTTGACTTTTGAGAAGGCCCGAGTGTCAGTACACTTGGCCAAGCCAAAATCCAAAGCTAAAGCATTATCGGATATCCGATATTATCGGATATCCAATATTATCAAATATCTGATATTCATCAGTAACAATATATTGTTGCACGTGGTTGCGTTCAACATTTTCATTGTGAAAATGTTGAAGCGGCCAAGCCAAGCCAAGAATATCGTATATTAGATAGGGATCTGATATTAGATTTGCCACAATTAAAAGGTAAGTGAAATTTAGTAGTTTCATTCTTTTTTTTGTTTTTGGATTGAAATTTATTTTTTATTTTTTTAAAACTAGGTTTTATATGATATTGTTTATTGTTTTTTAAAATTGATTATAAACTAGAGTTGAAATGATAAAAATTAAGATTGAAATTGATATTCTTTATCATTTTTGAATCAGACATAGATTCAGACCAATCTGAAAACCCTCCCAATGAGTCCATGAACAATCTAGAACCACAGCAAAACAATCCCCCGCCTTCAGAAGACCAACCTTTCTCAAACCCTCGACCATTACAGGATCTCATAGGAGATAATCTAAATCAGCTTAGAGGATATCAAAACACATATGTGAATATCCCCACCTTGCACCCCATGTTTTCCATGCTGAGCTCCATTATTGAGAGCATGGAGAAACTCACAGAAAACACAATGCTGCACTTCTTTGGCGTGAATCCATGCATGCACAATTTGATGATGGGCTTGACTACGATCAAGTTATGGATCTAAACATAACAAAACATGGCATATGTAACATTTTTTTTGATCCCAAAATTGGTTTAAAAGTGGACCCTAAAAAAACCAAGTTGTCAATTAAATGGTGCACAAATGATGCAATACGTGATAACTTTTGGGATCGTTGGTGGATGGTTTTTGATAGACCACCCCACAGAAATTTGGATGTCCCATTCTATTTCATACGAAAATTGTATGTTGAATTTGTGCTTGGTCACGAATTCAATTATTGGAGCATGAGACAAAACCAGGGCGTAGGCTTAGGCACTCACTAGGATAGGCCAGGGGTACAGCGGGTGAAATCCCACACATATGTCCCCCCTCCCAAGATTTCACCACCTCCTATAGTGTAGCAACCTGACATTATTGTTGAGGCCGGCTCACAGAATATTCGAGTCATTCACACCTTGAGTGATCTACTGGTTAGGTAGAGTGTGGCATTGTTGCCTCCTCATACTAATGCTTCTGGCACTTCCACATCCTCAACGAGCTCACATGTTTGTGTGCCTCATACTTGCGTTATGTGAAAGAATATGTACTTGGGTCCCCTGAATGATAGTGATACATATAACTATGTGTTTAAGGTGGACAATACTACACAGCACACTATAGGCACCGAAGCACCCCATGGAGATGTGCATTAGGGGCATACAGAGCCATGGACTCCTATTGTTATGGTAAGAGTAAATAGTTAACTTTTTACATTGTATTTAATTTTAAACATTCATATTTTTAATAAAAATTTCTTATAATGATTGCCTACTTATGTTTTTTATGTGTTTCATTTATGTCCATTTGATGACAGAGGAGGATATGGCATAGGTGGAGGGGTCCACACTATTGGCCATTTCATTTGGCCTTGAAACTTCCATGGTACATACATTTTAATGTACTCATTGGTTTCCTTTTATTATAATATTGTATACATGTATTTTCTAATTTTTATGATCATCTTATTACATATTGATGCAGGTTTCACCAGTTGCCACTGGGGAGCAATGTGAGGGGGTTCAGGCGTATGGTGTTGACAAGAGGAAGGTAATTAAGTATTTTAGATTATTTAAGCATACATGTATACTTGTCACTTGTGCGTACTCATTTTTAATTACATGTTTTATTTGACAGAGGGTGGTGTCTGATGATGTCATGAGACCGGTTTGACATGATAGAGACACAGGCATCTCAATTCGTAGTGATAGCCCCACAGTACGTATATTTATAAATTTATTTGTGTGTAGTTTACTATCAAGTATATATTTAATATGATCGAGTCATGATTTTATGAAACTTATCTGTTTGAATTTTCTAGGTCACCCCTAGTTTGAGGGAGGTACCATGCCAAGGGTTTGTATCACTGATGACCCAACCAACATTTCCTGAAGAAAGTTCAACATAGGTAAGTTTTAATGTTAATTCAGTTATATTTAAAACATGTATTTTCTACCAAGGATTTAATATTAAATAGTATATGTCGTACATCAATATCATGTTCGTAAACATATATACAGGTCGGAGACAACATTGGTGGCATTGTCCCTTCGCTACCAATGACATAGATTAGGTCTCCTAACCGCATGAGGAGACATAGAGGCGAGGTACATGAGAGTTCAATTTTTAAAAAAATTATTTATTATTGTTGACTATGATTTTAAATTTGTATTTATTATTTATAGAAACCATATAATTTAAGTAATCTAACTTGGGGTTTCAGTTTTGTGTTTGAATGCAGGATCCATTATAGCCAAAGAGTAGTTCTAAGAGATTTCACTTTGATCATCCACCAGTAGAATCGGATGTCTTGGAAACATTTGTAGTTGAACTTCTTATGTTGAGATGCCATATGGCACATTTTGAGATGGTGTATGCCATATTATATCTAGATATGTTGATTTTGTAAATTTTTGGAGATGGCATATGCCACATGTTGTACAAAACTATTTCATATATACATATCTACATGTTCATTTCTAATTATTTTATCTTTTTCATGTGTTCTATGTATGTATCACTTCCATATTATATCTTTGGCATGTGTTGTATGTATGTATTATTTCCATATTATGTCTTTGTCATGCATTGTATTTATGTATGTATGTTCATAATCATATTATATATTTTCCATGCATTGTACATAAATATATTATTTTCATGCTACATCTTCATTCTCCATTAGCCATCTGGTGCACTATACTTTTGAGAGCACCAAAATGTTCATTGCAAGATTCATGGTAGATGGGAGTGCAATTGATTAATGTTTTGTCAAATGCATTATGTTATTTAACATGTGTTTATTTGAAAGACTCCATTGTTTTGATGATGGGATAACTAAACCTCTGATTTGGTTTTCAATTTTCTTCATTCATACATGTGGCATGCCCACTGAGACAACCTTTGATCCTTTATAGATTTGGTTTTCATTTGATTAATGTTATTATTTTGGTGTTACACCATGTTTGAATAGATCTAAAAGTACTTTTCATGCTTTGTTTATAATCCTTGCAGTCAATGTAATGAAATCTCTTTACATTGTTCAAACAATTCAACATGCTTTGTTTATGCTTATATATTCCTTTGATGAATTTTATCAAACTGATGCAGAGGCAGTGGGAAGTAACATTTCTTCATGGTTTAATGACTTCTTCCTTCTTTTCTTGATAACAAATCCTTCAATATTCATTCAAAAGATCACCTTAGGACCCATCCCACTCCATAGACCTATTAGAGGTCAACTTCAATCTCCTTAGACTCCACTAGACTCTACATCTTGAATCCATCCACTTCTTCATACTCCTAC
>MU225542.1:320119-364772 GCA_018584345.1 Thuja plicata
AAAAGAGAGAGAGAGAGAGAGAGAGAGAGAGAGAGAGAGAGAGAGAGAGAGAGAGAGAGAGAGACTAATATTATACTATTATAAAATAGAGAAATAAATAATAAAATAATACTAATATTTAAATAATTATATAATACTAATGTTATTACCATCTAATATTATTATTAAAACAAATGAAATTTATAATATATAAACGAAAAATGTAAAATCGTAAAATTGAAAAGAGGTTTGAAATCAAAATGTTGTATTTGGGTGGGAGTTATTGGATATACGATTAGGCTTGGTATTTGCTTTGGGTTTTGGCATTCCAATGCCAAACATGGATGGTCAACCCAAATGACATGTTCACCATATTTCCTTTGATCTCCAGACTTAGACAATGTAGCTGGCGACCTTTTTTTCACCCAAAATTGATGAAACAAAAAGGGTTTCTAAAAGATGTTATCAGCTTTCCATCAATATAATTGCTGTCAGAATTTGAGTTCAATAAGTAAGTGTTACTTATTTTATAGTTGAGTTATCTCTAAAGTCCTGATTGACAAACTGATTGAGAAACAACTATAACTTTCAAACGGTTCAACCTTTTTGAAATCTGAAACATGTGTCACATTCTATGCTTCGCCTACTATAAGAAAACAAAATTGCAATTTTGTAAAGTTTAGAATTAGTTAAGGTGGTCAGACACGAGAGTTGTTTTATTTTGAACAAGTTGTAGAAGAAAATTCATAATTAATTATTTATTTGGTAAAAAATTACAAAAAAATATGCCTCACATCCGGGCATGAGTATACAACTTATATTTTGAATCTTGTGAAAATATATCATCATTTGATTGTGATTAAGGTGGTCAGACATACACGTACTTTTTATCTTTTTCCTAAAATTTTTGTACTACTGCATTGAAATCTAAAATATTGAAAAATTAGATTAATTTTTTTTAGACAAGGGCTAGTAGTTCAGAAACTACATTCAATTTCCTACATATTCTATTCTTACAACTTTTTCACATAAGGTTGATAAGATGTTCAAATTTTTATATCAAGTTGACTAACCCTGATTTTCTAATTTTTCATTGCCACTCAAGGCCATAGCTTGGTATACCATGATCCTGTACATACCCTTTTACTATTTTGATTGAGGAGGAAGACAGGATTATATTGAAGTATAGTCCGAATGGGAACTTAATTGTTTCTTCTCTGTATCGTCAGGAGTTTGAGGATCTTAATGAGCCTTGTTGGGCTAAAGCTTGGAATAAGGACCTCACCCCTAATATCAATGTCTTTTTCTGGATCTTGATGGAAAACAAGGTTTTGACTAATGATAATCTTAGAAAAAGAGGTGTGATAATTGTGAATAGATGTTACCTTTGTAATCAGGATGAGGAAAGTGTGAATCACGTGTTTATTCACTTTCCCTATGTTAGGATGATTTGGGACTACTTATTTCAAATTCTTAACATTGAGTGGGTTTTCCCTGAGGATATGTAGAGTCTTTTTAACTCTTGGATCCATCCCTCAATGAATGAAACTGTGGTCAAGGTGTGGAAGTTTGTACTCCCTTATGTTTGCTAGGGAGTTTGGAAATAAAGGAATAAGAGAGTATTCAGAAACAAAGTGGCTAGTGAAAAGGAGGTCTTCTATATAATTAAGAGAGTTATCAAAGAAAACTTATTACTAAAGGACAAAGCTATGGAACCTCTAAATAAGGAGGATATTGCCTTCTTCAATAACTGGAAAATTAAAGGTAATATCAGGAAGAAGAATAATAAAGTCAAGAGAGAGGAAGAAAGATGGGACTCCCCTCCTAATGGATGGATGAAAGTCAATTTTGATGGTGCTTCAAAGGGTAACTCGGGGGTGGTTGGGTGTGGGATTATCATAAGAGATGAACAAGGAGTTTGCAGGGGTATTAAAGCTATCCCTATTGTCACCAAAACTAATCATGTTGTAGAGGAAAATGCTGCCCTTCAAGGGCTTATCCTAAATAGGGAGAAAGGTTGTAATAAGGTATGGTTAGAGGGAGACTCCCTCAATATTATCAAATGCCTGAATAATGAAACTGCTGCCTCGTGGTCTATTTATAATATAATGCAAAAAGTGAAAGTTATAATCCAATCTTTTGAAAATTTCATTGTTTCGCATAACTTTCGAGATACCAATGGTGTTGTTGACTGGGCTGCCAAAATGGAATGTAAATAGGAGGTGGTGATGCAATGGCATGATGGAGAAGACATGCCTTATCAAGCAAAATCATTATTGGATAATGACCGTTTGCGGAGTAGACAGAAAAAAGGTCATAAATGGTAAGTCTAATAAAGTTTTTTAATACGGAAGTGAATTGTCATAATTACTATCTAAGGCGCAAGTACTTAGTGGTTATTACAAGCTGGATGTGGCATGGATTCTGGGTTCGTTTGGATTTTTTGAGAGTGAGTAGTGGTATTATTAATGGCATTTTTAAAAACTATCACAGAGATAGTAATTCATGTCAGATAGCTAAGATGGGTGGTAGTAAGAAGCGTGTGGAGCCTGCTAACTGTGATGAATGGAGAGAAATGAAAAAAAACTGGAAGATTCTGAAGGATGTTGGGATGGCGTTGTTTCTGGAGCAGCTTCATGGCAGAAACCCTACTGTTTCTAGGCATTTTTCCAAGACTTGGAAAGATGGTAAAGTGATGGTGGGAAACCAGTACATGGAAGTTATGGAGGAGATAATAGCAGAGATTACTAGAATGAGCATAGAGGGAATCAATTTCTATAGAGACAGAGCCATATCTAATAAAGCTTGGGATAAATTCTCGGAGTCTGACGAAGAGAAGGCCAGGTTGGTTAATGTGGATACTTCCTATCATAACCCTAAGCGGATATCTAGGACATGGAGGTATGTTCTTTATGCGGTCATTAGCTATATTACACTCGATGGTAGGTTTACCTGAGCTTATGGACATCATTTTATGCTTTTGAATCATTTCAGACACAATGTCAAAGTTAGCTTGCCCTTTTATTTGCTTAGTTTGCTAGATTTTATAATTAATAGCCTGCAGAAAGACCCAAAGGGTGATCATGCCTCTCACTAGGGTCTTACATTGTTAATTTATGATCTTTTGAAAACTAAGAAGGTGGAAAGACCTCTGCTAAAATAAAATCAGAGGGATGAGGAAGACACGGAAGGTGATGAGGATGATAGTATGTATGAGGAGGAAATGGAGGATGATGAAGAAGACCCTAAGGGGTATAAAACTCCTAAAAATGTTACTAAAAAGGGTTCTTTGTCTAAGAAAAATCAGAAGAAGACCATTTTGGAGGGCTCTGATACTGAAAAGGAGACTGATGAAGATACTCCAGAGGGGAGTAAAATGAGTAAGAAAAAAGTTTTAAAAAGTATTTCTACCAAGACTAACTAGAAGAAGACTTTGGTAGAGGATACATAAATAGAGAAGGAAACAGGGGATGAAGAGAATGAGGACAAACAGAAAAAAGAGATGAAGAAAAGAAAACAGGGAGAAGTGATGGACAGAACTAAGAACGATCAGAAAGGTGAAAACCCTAGTAAGAGGAATATTGTGCTATCCTCAGATGAGGAAGATGCAATGGAGAAGGAGTAGAATATTGAGGTTAACCTCAGGAAGGATGATAGGGAAGAGAACAGGGAAGATGGTAAGGAAGAGGATCAAAATCCCACAGGGAAAACAGAGACCAATGAGCAGAAGGATGATGATAAGATGAAGGAGGAACCTATCAAAAGAACTAAAAAAGAGGAAATAGGGTATGAGGTAAAAGATTCCCACAATAATGAGGAAACACGTAAATCTTATGTGCCTAATGATATGAAGCAAAGAAAGGACTGTCTTGCGGATTTCAATTGCACAATGGGAAAAATGTTAGATGATAATGCTAATATGAAAAAACAAATAGAAATCATGACAGTTGAGATCAATCTCATAAAAAGTATTAGCATTGGTGAGAAACCTGTTGCATTATGCCTGGAGGAAATGAAAGAGGAGGTTGGAAACTCTGAAGCCCAAGTGGAAATTATGAACAAAGTTTTCAAGATGGAGAAACAGCTGAAGGACATCAATGATAGGGCAGTGGAAGAAGAGTGTAAGAAAAATAAACATTCTGAACAGCAAGGTGGAAAAACTTGAGGAAATGGTGCATAAGATAGGAGAGAAATGTCTATTCAGCCTTAAAGCATATACAAGGCATGTGAAGATCTTGATGGAAAATATGGAACAGGACAGAGGGAAAAAGGATGGAAAAGAGGCGAAGGATACAACAGGACCTGCTACACGCACGAGGGCTAGTACAAGGAAGCTGAGTCCAAGGGAGGATAAAGAAATAGAAGACCTCAAGAATTTTTTTAATCAGATGTAGATCATGGTTATTCAGGCTCAATACATTGTGTATGGCATGTAGCTGTCCTTTTTAGGGCCTGTCTTTTTTTGTTGTCCCTTTTTTAGAAGATTTGTGGGACTTTTTTTAGTTAGGCTATTAGTTGGCTAGACTTTTCAGTTTTCCTTTCTTGGTGCCATGGCACAGTTGTTTTTGAACTTTAGTGATCATCTGTAAGAATTTTTTTAAAGGTTTTGGGTCCTTGTAAAACCTATTTTTACTTAATCTTAAATATATTCACAGATAAAGTATTTTCCTTTGTAAAAGTATCACATATCAAAATATAACTATTAATTATATATGCTCCAAAAATTTATCAGACCTTTTCAATGTCTTTTTAAAACATATAAATAGCTAGAACATAGCTAACTATCTTTGAAACTCAGAGTTACATAACTTTCACCCAAAGTAAAATTCAGTTTCTATGCAACTGAAAGAAAACTAAACTAAGATATATCTAAAGAGATTAAGAACCAAAACAAAGAAATTTGATGCCATGATCATGGTTGTGGTGTTATGGGATCTCCTAATTTGTTTTTCCCTATAGTAGTGACACATTGTTCCTTCCATTCTAAATGCAATGCAGATAAGTTCTAAATTACCATGAAGTTGGGAAGCCTAATAAATTAATTTGTTTCTTCCATGCTTCCTTATCTCGCCTAACTTGTGCCACTTTATTCTCATGATTATCCATATGATCAATACAAAGAACCAAAAAAGGATTCAATTTTAGATACTCAATATAAATCCTCTGTCGTCGGATCCCTTAATTCTATAACATATTCAATCTTTTCCTTTAAAGATTGAAGTATTTAATCAATAGCTTCCACGGTTTTACCATCATCCTTAAAGCATTTAACATTGATGCATTTTAAATCATTTTGCATTGATAAGGTGAGCTCTATCAATTCCTTTAGCAACTTAATGGATTCTTCATGGCCATGTTTCACTATTGAGTTCCTTCATTTGATGATCTTCGTGCATACATATAATACATTATCATCCAAATCAGTCACTTCTTTCTCTTCTAAGAACTTGATCACACCATACTTTTGGACTTCATTCATTTGGGAAACAACCACCATCCACTTGCTTTCTTCTTTATTCTAGGATGCAATTTATAATTCTAGCTCCTTGATAACAACCATCGTGTCATCGTATACTTTACACAAATCACTGATATATTCAGTACCTCCCTGAATTACCCCTTCCAACCATTCATTGAAGACTTTGGCTACCATTGTTCTTCTTTGGATTTGATTGAGCATTTTCTGGTTAAGTGGGGATTTTGGATCAAAACTCACAAGTAGCTGAGATAGAGGTTGTGGGATAGGATGATGAATAGCCTCAACATATTTGGTCATCTAACACAAATTATGTTTCAGTCTTGTCGAGCATCTTTTTGGTTGAGCTTTCAAACTGATGTACATCTAAATCCCCTGAAGTAGCCCCAAGATCAACCTTTTTCTACTGTAAAATATTTTTTCTAAAGGATCCACAACTTCTTTATATGTCAGGGGAAGAGTCACCTCTACAATCCAATTTCCTAAATCGAGAGCATAGTCTACTCTAGAGGTAGTCTTTAACTTTTTTAACTTGGGGGATTTCCCCAGGAACTTTCTCACCATATCTTCCATGGGTAGAGATATATGAAACAAATTTTCCTTCTGGCTAATAGAAGCCTCCAACCACCAAGGAGTACTAACTGAGTCACTCTTTCCTATAGGATCCTGGCTTGGTGTCATATTTAGCACTACCATGGTACTTGTGGAATCTGGCAGGATTTCAGATTGCTTTCCTGTGTCAATACTTTCTACCAGGGGCATGTCTAATCTCTGGTCTTCCATCGTATTAACAATCTCCTCCATCATATCTAAGTCCACGATCACTTTCTTAGTAGGGATCTTCTTTGTTTTTCTCTTATTTCTTGAACGAGTAGCACGAGCAGGTGAATTTCTTACGGAGAGCTTCTTTGATTTCTTAGCAATTGGACCTTTAGTTTTTACCTTAATAGTACCTGCAACACAAGTGTTAATAGGATAATTAGAATAAATAATACGAACCTATGAGGGGGAATCATCATTTATGTTTTCCAATGTTTCTAAAACACTAATTCTCATTTTTCCAAATCTTAGTTCTCTTATCCATTTTTCAGTCCTTATTACTGGGAAAGTTTGGATTTGAATCTGATTTTATTGACCCTTCTCCCAATCAATCTTAGGAATAAGATACCCTTGTACCTTTTCACTAAACTCCTGATCTATTATATCTTTTCCATCATCCTTGATTCCAGTAATGTTCATCTTCAAATTGAGAGTGACAATTTGGTTCAAAGTGAACCTGGACCACAATCTTCTTGTAACTTCAAATTTGTCATAGCAGTTCTCCTAGAAATCTTCCAACTGCTGAATATGAAAAAACCTTTCCCCTAAGTTCAAATTAGCTTGTGAAAAACATTTACTATCAAACTTTGGTCTTGTTGTATAATATTACAGATTCAGCTTCTTAAACTCTATTTACAGGTTCAAGGCATCTGAGACCGATTTGCATATATAATGACCCAATTCAACAGGGAACCAAATACATGATATTTCATGTGGTCTAAACTTCTTGTTGATATGGGTCAGTTGCCTACATAACTCAATTAATATAAAACGGTCTAGGGCATACCGTTGTAACTTGATTGGTTCACCTTCAAAACCATCAATTTTGATATATGTAAACCTGGGGAATTGAATAAAGTAGTGGTCATATGTGCTCACTAGCTCCATGGCTTTATTTGACATTCATTTATTAACATTCCCTTCTAATTCTTGAACAATCTTCTAGTAAAAAAATCATTTACCCTTCTATAATTATCATGACTCCTCTACATATGTAAGTGAGGGTAATATTCATAAATAGTAGAAGAGGTATGAGGACATATAAAAATTCGTATTCCCGAGGTAATTACTTACACCCTCATGTAATCTTTTGGCCATAATTGTTTTCCAGTCTAAGTATTTCTCTCCTTTGAGAATTACATGTATGAAAAAGTACATCTCTTCCTCCCATAAAAACACTCCCTGGCTACCCTTGATTCTATGCAACATAATTATAATATCCCTAATCTCCTTTATGAGTTGTTCTCTAGTTAAGAGTCTCGGAAATCTTGAACCACCTTTCTGAAATTTCAGAAGCAAATTTCTAGCAATCATACTTTTGTATTTAGCCTTTTTCTCGGAGAAGAAACAATAGGATTTGCTAATATTCTAGTCTGCATAGGGTTCCTTTGGCAGTATTTTCATTACAGCCATTATAGTTTCTCTGTTGATTGGTAACAATGCACCACCATTTGCAGACCTAATACATCTATGTTTTGAGTCATACCTATTCATACATTCAAACACCAATTATGGGCATTGCATGGTCATGGGAATAGCAATTACCTCTATAAGGCCACTGTGAACTATCTGTGAACTATCTTTGCATCATCAATGAGTCTAAAGGTTTTTAGCTCTTTCTAAAAAGTCTTCTAAACTAGCATGAGCTAATGAAGTATCCCCGAATTCTTGTAAGGAACACACGAGACCAGAACTCTTCCCTAAACTTTGACAAGTGTGTCTCATGGCGGCAGTTTTAAAAGACACAAAATGAATTAATGTACCTAGCGAAGAAATGCAGGAAATTCAAATAACTCCCTTCTGCAACAAATAAATAATGATGGTGATCATAGGAAGTTTCAAAACTCACCTATCATGGAAACCCAATATTTCCTTGCTAACTCTAAAGAAGAGAAGTCATTACCTCCAGCGCCATTTTTCTTACTTGATAATTTTGGCTTTTTGATGAAGAAATAGCTCATTTGATGTCTATAAAAAGGTACAAAATCCGTATACAAGATTACCATACTTCAATGATCAATTCGTTCGTGCCAGATTAATCTTGAAATGACATAATTCTGATACTTGTATTAATTATTAGTCACTTTTACATAAGGCCTTTACCGTGTAATGATTACCTTCCATTCACGGAAATTTGAAAATTTAAATCTCTGATATGCCATAATATTCCCCTTTCCATAGTTATTTCCTTTCATTCTTTACCCGCCTTTATATTTATTTTTGTGCTCAATTATCTTTGAACCTTGAACTAAGAATAAAAGGTACAAAGGTTCAAGTTCACCATCCATTGATATCACTTTACATATTTCAAACTTACACTTGACCAAGACTCGGGGTTCAAGAAAAGTAGAAAACATATGCACAAGGGATGAACCTCGAACCAATGAAATTTTAAACTTTACATACATGTTCAATCGGGGGTTCAAAGAACAAACATCTTGGTACACAAAGACCGAAAACGAGAGGATTTTCAATTGATAAAACAAAGACTTAGGAGAATAAAATACCAACCGAGAGGAACTAATGTACTCTAACTTTGCTCGAAAAGAGGATTATATGGAAAATTTAATATGAGCAAAAATAGGGGTAACACTAATTAAATATCTTCTTGAGTGGGAAATGGGGTGTTGGACTTCTGGCACCAAAATGGGAGTTGCACTCTAAAAAACATTCTAGGGTGCTTATGTTTTCTAGGATAAAGAAGGAAAACAAGGGCTAAATTAGACAATTCAATAGTGCAAATTGTGGCTCTGAATCGCAATTTTGTCTTGATAGAATTAGATGTCTTTGTAATAAGAAAGCTTGTGTGGTTGTAGTCTATAATCTCCAATTTTTATATTTCATTTTCATGAAACTAATACAAATTGGTTGTTTTCTCTCTTTTATTTATCTAGTTATTATTTGTTATTGTTCCATGCATGTGTTGGGTAGAGTAACCCTTCATCATTTATCCTAATAGGTGTATGTGAGGAATTGGATTGGAGATTTATTTAGCAACATTAGTAGTGAGATTTATATGACAATGGTCACCTTATAATTGAGAGATCAAAAATAATTTATTATTGGTAGGTAATCATTTAGCTTATGTGTTATTGAGATGGACCTATAAGGAGTTTTAGCATGTTTACGTTAAATTATGAGCCATAGAGATGAAGATGTTGATGTTAAATCTTGGTGTCCTTTGAAGTTTCATAGTGCATGTTTCCTATAAGGTTAACTTAGTTGGATTTACCCACTTGATTTTTTATGATATCAATTAATAGAACCATGTTGAGGTATAAATAATTAATCCAAGAACTTAGATTTTTGTGATTAAATATTTAACTTGGTAAGTTACAATTTGACTTGGAATGGATATTGCAAATGATGATTTATTTTTTTTGTTTGGTCTTATACCCATTTTTTGGATTCTATAATATAGTGTTCGTTTTATTTCACTCCCCTAAGCATTGGTACTTGGGTGGATACAAAACCTTTTGTATGGGAACCTTTGAGAATTTTCCTTGAGAAATTATTTTGAGAGTAATTACATGGGGTATAATCCTATTTTAAAGGGGGTATGAAGGCAATACAAGACTATAGGGGAGGGTTTGGGGTTGTTCCTAAATTTGACAACCTCTCCCTTTTCCGCATGTTTTACCTTGAGTTTAAATTTGCATCATATGGTGGTGAGCTCAGCTTCTAATAATTATAGGTCTGAGTTGATAAAAAAGTAGTACATCATCATCAAGCTCATCTACAGAGAAGTTTTGTCATGTTTCACTCTTTAAATTCTTCTACAATCTTGGATGAACATTTAGATTCATTGCCATTGTGATCTTTATTGAGGTGAATGTGTGAAAATGCCTCTAATCTTATCTAAAATAAGGTAATTGGCTTAAGGAATATTAAGCTCTATAGACTTGTGTTTTGAATCAATGTGGAGTATGGGAAGGTGTAGGTTAACCTCTGAACCTAGTGAGGTCTATTCTTCCAAGGAATAAGAGCATGATAAACTTGGTTAGCACTTAGTAAGGTTAAGTTATCAATTCACATATTGTTAGAAGGTACATTACATTGTAATGGATCTATAATATATTTTTAGAAGGTACAAAAACATTGATCTAAAACATACTATTAGTGTGCCTTTAGGGCACATATAATAGTTATTTGTTAGTGTGCATGAGTATTTGTTATGATTTGTTAGGAATCATTTATCATTAAAATAGGAGTGGTTATAGTAACCATCCTATAAAGTATAATATGAAACTACTATAAAAAGGTAATGTATATTATTGAACAATATGAAGAAAAGAAGCCTATCATTCTATGTAAAATCTTATATGCTTCTTTTTTCTTTGCCCAAATTATGAAATTAATTACATAGTATTAGAGCTAGATTTATTGCCATCAAATTTGGTTTGAGATATTTTTTATTGAGATCACACGCACAAAAGTAGAATGAAGTGAGTTTGTAGTTTATGGAGGAAAGAATTTCATGTCTTCTAATTACACGAATCTTTTCTAAGAGTTGTGTTGTCATTGGGAACTGATGATCAATACCATCATGCTATAATTTTCTCTTTCCTAAGATGTTGTAGAAGGAGATTCAAAAGTTGCAACACTAAGTATTAGCTTGAGCTCCATATTCTTCTATTCCCAGACCTAGAACCCAACAACATTCTTGAAGTGAGATTTGTATGGTGTGGTGGTTTAACTGAATCGAATCCTCCATTACAATTGTTTGTTTGCAAATTAACAATAGCACCCAACACTTTCTACTATGTTGGCATCAACATAAATGGAAGATGATTCAACTAGTGATTGTAGAAGAAGGTTTTCAATAGCAAGTCTTTCACATTGGTGAAAAACTACATCTCTCTATCCTTCAAACTCCAAGCAATTGTATTGTCATTGTTTTCTTGATACTACATAATAACAACATGAAGGTTCATATAATATTGAGGGAGCACTTTTGAAGCAAAATAGGATTGAGAGCATTACAAAAGTCAAGGAGTATGAATTGTTTCGAAGAAACTTCAGTTATACTAGGTCTTTTGAGCACATTTATTTGGGAATCAATTATGACATGGACTTCAATGTGGTCCTAGAGTGTCTGGGTTATGGAATTAGGAGGAAGTGATTTGTGTCACAAGTAGGCATTGAACACATGACAATGCTATGAAATGATTCATAAAAAAATATGAAGGTGTGATTCTTAACAAGTTGTAAAATATCATTGGTTAGAAGTGGTTTTATTTTAATTTCATACTAAGCATTATGAGTGCGTGTTTACCATCTTGATACTCAACAAAACGATGTTAGTTTTTTATTAAGAATATTTATATTTAAAATTTTAGGAAGGTCACAACATTGTTAGTGAGGAACCTCTTAGTTTGATATATTATATTGTTAAAATTCAAGGAATATTGTCTAGATATTTGTGTTATATTCTAAAATTCTAGTAAAAATATTGTATGTTGTCAAAGTCAAGGTGATTCATTTGTATAGGGTCCATTCATGAGTCATCATTTTTCATAAAAAAAAAAGGGGGTATCATTGCTTCAATTGTAGTTGGACGCATTATCACTTGTATGCAACTTCCATTTTGTCATGGGCATTCTAAAACTGAGACTTGGCCAAATTTGTTGATTAAGTACCAACCCTCTTGGAGGCAGGAGGCAACAAAGGAAGGACATTCGATATCCTCTCTTCAGTTATCATTCTATCACCCTCAGCTTCAGCTTAAGGATCTAAATAGTTATAGCTGATAGCTTGACTTAGACTTAAAGTTCTCAATGGAAGGGAACATCCAGACTTTATGGCTACCGAAGTCACAGAAATTGACTCTGACAAACTACAATGTTTGGAGTCATAAGATCCTAATGATTTGTGAGTACAGGTACCTCACAAAGATTCTACTCGAGAAGGAAAGGCCAAAGACCAATGTTGAAGATTATGGCAGGCATCATAACAAAGCCTTATTGATACTGAAGTTATATGTTGGACATGACTTGATTCCTAAGTTAGTAATGAAGAATCTATTGCGGATTTGTGGACCAAGTTATGTGATAAGTATCAAGATTTTGAAGCAAGTAGATCATTGTTTTTGAAGAATTAGCTAAACTCCTATTAGTTGTGGGGAGGAGGTTCAATTCATAGTATATTGTGTCTTAAGGATGTACATGATTAATTAGTGTCTATGAAGAAAAAGATAGGCAATAAAGATATGGACAGCATAGTATTAAGAGGGTTGGCAACATCTTATGGAGCTTTTGTTGAATCATTATACCTAATAGAAAACACTCAAATACTTGGCTTTAACAAAGTGTCATCTTCACTTTTACAAAAGGAAAGAAGACAGATGCAAGTCTATGTTTTTCATTCACAAGACACAAAAAGTCAACCAAAGTCAACACATCAATAGTAAAGGTAGATTTCTCATCCAAAGATCATTGCACATGTTACTGTTGTAACAAAAATGGTCAAAATGAAAAAAAAAATGTTTCCAAAGAGCTAAGGACTTGCTAAATGGGAAGCATTGATCCCATCTAAAGACGTTGAAGAATGTGACACTAATGAAGGTGGTGATCTTCCTCAAACAATTGATGGGGAATTTGCATTTTGAAATGTTATTGTTGGTGTGAGTGTTGTTTATAAAAGTTGTTTTCAAAATGTGTCAATCAAAGTATATTGTTAAGTCATCCATTAGTCTTGATGAACGATGTAGGACAAAATGGGTGTTGCACCAAATCTCAGTCTAAATATCAAATTGTGGAAGGAACCACTAGGAAGGTAAGAGGGTGGCAAGTGTACTCATATTCTAGCTTTATGAGGAGATAGTGCATGTGTAATTTGTGAGTTGACTTGCTTTGACGCCAAGGTTAAGGGAGCCCTAACAAGTTTGATAGATTTTAGTATGGATCTATTATAAAGCTCTTTGACACATGATGCAACTTGTGGATTTCAGGATAGGTCCATAAGAAGAGGTTGATTCATAAATGTTTGTAGATTTCAAGGTGGATCTATAGAGGCAAACCTTCTCTGGGGTTCCCGATAAATTCAAGAAAGTGAACTATTTGAATGACCAGGTTCATAAAAAAGCATCTATGTGTGTGTTCAAAATGATGTAATGACAACCTATTAGGTTTTTCATAAGGGGGTGTGTTGGGAATATTTTAATATTCCCAGATATTTAGGTTTATTAGTGTCTTTAGGATATGTATAATAGTTTGTTTGTTTTAAAGTTTGTTCGTAGCTATGAGCATTTGTTATGATTTGTAGGAATCATTTATCACTAAAATAGGAATGGTTATAGGATCTCTCCTAAAAACTAGGAGATGAAAATACTATAAAAAGATAGTGTTGTGAGGTTTTCAAACCATCGCCCCATTGCAAATTGGGACCCCCTTTTTTAAACTTTTGTTGTTAGTAGGTTTAGGTTGTATAGATTGGCAACATTTCAAAGTCTTGCAAGTCTTTAGAGAGTCAAAATTGATCTGTGAAGTCTTGAAATAGGTGAGTATTTTGGATTAAGTTTGTTTAAACAACCAAGCAAGGAATGAAGTTGGTCGGGATTTGAAGAATATTGGGCCCAAACAAAGTCCAATTCCATGCCAAACGTCAAAGTTCGCTCAACAACAAACCCAATTTTGAGTGTGAAGGATCGAGTCTGAATTTAATGAATGAGGCAAGTATCCAAAATGCCCAATCAAGGGGTAATTTCAACTTGAATAAGGCAAAGTGCAATATGTCTTGCTTGACTATTCTTGAAATTTTGACCCAGGACAGCAATGTACAAGTGATCTCGCCCAACTCATGGGTGATTTTTGCAAATAACAAGGCATTTAGCCCAACTCAAGTGGGATTTCCAAGAAAGGATCATGGTACTTAGCCCAACTCATGCTTGATTTCTTAAAAATGTCATGTACTTAGCCCAACCCATGTGTGATTTCCACCCTTTCTCATAGGCATATAATTTGGTAAAAACAACCCAAATGCAAGTCGGCCCTCTTCAAATAGATGTGACCCTTCAGTCTAATGCCTATATACGGGCAATTGCAACTTCATTCCAAACCACAGCCACAAGTAGTCATAAGCATATCGATTTAGAAGCATGGAAAATTGACTTCAAACAACAGTAAACTATATTTGAACAAGTTGAATCTGAGGACATTGATCAATATTCATGATAAGATATAGAAAACATTGAAACTAAAACCATTTGATTGTGAAAGCCTAGTTTTTTGTAAGAAGAATTCAAGCCTAAAGGCTGCAAATTGCGGGTATGTGTTAAAGTTACGATATCTGGAAGTGATTAAGCCTTTTAGAAAGTTTTAAAAAAAATCAAATCTGGGTTGAAAAAAATCAGATTTTTCATTGCTATCAAGGTGGTAAAATAGCATTGTGAAGGTGCAATTTGAAATATTGGACTTTAATTTGTTAGGATATGATTAATTTATGTTGAATTCAAGTTATCATTAGCATAAAAGCGAGTAGATATAAACCAGATTTAGAATTCAAGAGATCAAATAGAAAATATTGCTATCATGATCTTTAATTGTTTGTAACTAACCTCTTTAGATTTGAAGTAAAATGTGAAATTTGAATGTTTAACAAGATAATGTTGTTTTGTAAAGTGAAAGGATCGATGAAGGTGGAAAGGCAAGGCTCAAGTTGAAGTTCAAGTGGAGGTGGCAAGGAGTTGAATAATTCAAGTGCAAACATGATTTCAACATTGGGGACAACATGGAGACATAAGGCATCACCAAACTACAAGTTGTTCATCAATTAAACAAGGCGCTTCCAAATTGAAGATCAAGTCAACAAGATACAAATCAAAAATCGGTTCAAGTCTAAACTCCAAGAGCCAATGCAACATCATGATCAAGTTTACAAATGAAGGAAAGTCGTCACAAACTTGAATTTTCTTTGGAAATCCAAGTTTAATTAGATTGATTCAACTACATGAAACACTTACATCACTTTTACATGTGTAAGATCAAGGTCGAGACATCAAGATTGCAAGTACATGCAAGTTCAAGCAATTGCAATAAGAAGATTTCCAAACAACAAGGAGAATGCATGAAGATGAAGTAATTTAGGAATATGAGCCATCACCATCAATCCAAGGCTAAAAAATGTTTAGTATCAAGAGATACTATTACAGATGCGAAAACTTCTTTATGATGATGAAGAAATTGAATTGATGAAGTGTACGTGTCAGAGGGTCTGAGTTCCACATGTTCAAAATCAACCAATTAGCTCAAGTCAAGTATAAATGTGGAATCCACTCAATGCTTCTACATAACCTATTTTCTCATTGGTCTATAAAGCAATGTAATTTTCTTATTAGTCTTCAAGGTGGCGCTTTTATGCAATTAGTCATCTTTTAATGCATGTTAGTAGTAGGTAGAGTAAAAACCCTAATAAGGTTGTGTTGGTTTAATCTTGACCCATAATCTTGAATCAATCGTAGCCCTTCACTGTATCTGAACAAGTGTATAAGGTTTGCTCCTCTTGTTTGTAATTCATTACATTAGTTAGAGTAGAGGAGAGACTTGGAGAGATTGTCGCAATAATACTATCAAAATTGTTCATAATGCATTGTTGGTTTTCATGGTGGATTACTTGTATTATTTTGGAGTATTACATGGTTTCTACATTTCCTCACCTAGAGTGGTATTCATTTTATGTTGAATAGAAGTAGAAGTAGATGAATGGAAGATATAGTTGTTGGTAAATTATGGTGATTCTAGTGTCCATACCTTTTTTATATTTGTTAATTGCAAGTATCAGTGTAAGGTTAGTCTGGGCCTATTTGCAAACATCAAACTTCAATTGGAAATATTCATTTAGGTTGTGACTTCATAGGGTATTTGAATGAGTATTGACAATTTGAACATCATTCCAGCATCCTTAGAAGCAAGCACCCTTCCTTGCATAGTTGATTTGGCAAAGAGAGGATTGCTTAGATTCCCACCTCACCATCAATATCCTCTTGCATTGTTAGAGTTAGATCAGATTCTTAAACCCTTCATCCTATTTGCAATTTGTTTGATTAGAAGTAATTGAATAGCCATCATTGCTAAATCATTTGTATTTGCAGAGTTGATATCCATTGAATGAATAGCGTAAGTCCTCAAGTGATAACCAGCATATAACATCATAAAGGGCCCGTTTGTTTCCTGGAATTAGACTAGAATTGGCATTATCTAATTCCAGGAAATTTTAATTCTATGTTTGTGTCCATCTAAAAAATTGGAATTGGAATTTCAAAATTCCAATTTTGCCCCCAAAATGGGAATATCATCTCCACCTAAATAGGTGGAATTGGAATTTCACAAAAAAGTGGATGGGAATTCCAATTTTTAGAAAACCAAATTTAATATTTTGTGGGATCCGTGACTATAAAGATGTATATTATATTGCTATAAGGATGTATATATATACACGTGTATATATACATGTGTGTATATACACGTGTGTATATATACACGTGTATGTATATACAAAGCAAATTTAATATTTTGTAGAATCCGTGACTATAAAGATGTATATTATATTGCTATAAGGATGTATATACACATACATGTGTATATACACGTGTGTATATATATATATATATGCACATGTATATACACACGTGTGTATATACATGCATGTGTATATATACACACATGTATATATACATGTGTATACACGTGTATATACACATGTATATATACACACATGTGTATATACACACATGTAATGTGTGTATATATACACAAATGTATATGTGTATACACATACATGTGTACGTGTGTGTATATATACACGTGTATGTGTACATGGATACACACTTGTATGTGTATTTACACGTGTGTGTGTGTATACACGTGTGTTTATACACACACGTGTATGTGTGTATGTGTATACATGTGCATGTACACACATGTATACACATATACACGTGTGTATACACACATGTATATATACATACATGTATCTATGTATATACACGTGTGCATGTGTGTATATATACACACCATATTCAAAGAAATTAAAAAATAAAGAATTAAAATTCCTTATGCATCTTCTCAGTCATCTTCCGGGTGAACCAAACGGGTCAGTCCATATTCCGGATTTCATTTTGAGGATAAGAATCTTCTTGAATTGCAGCATCTTCCAGAATTGACCATATCTAGGATATGGTATTCCAGTACCCAAACGGGCCCTAGTCCACAATAAGAAGGAACATTAAAGTTGTCTTAGTTTATCACACAATTATACACATTGTTTAGCATCTAAGCCAAGGGAGAATTCGATATTTGGTGTTTCATCGTGAAATACTAAATGTTTCATCCAAATGTTACTCATGTAAACTTGTTAAATTCAATGCAAAATAGCATGGAAGGAAGGATATATATATACGCAACAGATCACTAGGATTTCAAACAAAATAATACCCAGCTAAAACCCTTACACATTATGGACCATAACAAACTCAAGCACTTTGTATCCCCTACAGAATGAAAACTAGGCATATCTCAAACAAATACAACAGAGTTGAAAACTTTCCACAAATTAATAGCATTTTTCAAGGAAAATCATAAAACCAAAAGATTTTGAATAGAAAATCACCAAGAAAACTCAAAGCTCAGATGTAAAAATTTGCAATCTTGTATAATTTCAATTTAGTAAGCTACACTAATTTTAGGGAACTCTTTTTCCCTGAAAAATGCATCCCAGACAAACTCAACAGATGCACATTCTCAAAAAGGCAATCACCAAACATACCATACCTTTTGCACCAATAAATGTATATATATATTCCCATGTCTTTTTGTACATAGCATCAGAATGGTCACTTGGTATTCATGTTAATAGGGGTCTCCCTAGCTATCAGGCAGACACGATTTGAATGCCTTTCTCATACATTTGGCCACCTAAGGCCACCCTCACATATGGACCATTTTCTAGATACTGCAGAGCACTCTCTTCAAATTACCATCTTAAAAAACCTCCTTTGCAAAAACCTCATGTATATCATTCGACATATACAACAGATCAAAATCACAGAGCTTTCACCTGATTATTATACATAGAATGGGTAATGCCTCTAATTAAGATGACACGTTGTGTTACAGGAACCCCAAACAGCCCTCAGCTAAGCAACTCAATGAAGCCATGATCATACTAAAGATGACATGATACACGTTAACTGACATCAAAAAGATTGATAATTTGCTTACCATCGGATGGCTTGATACTGTTGGCAAAGCATCATTCACTATAGACTGCTGCAAACCTCTAAACGATGCTCCATTGCTTTCCAAATTATCAAAATTTGTAATTTCATACCCAGTTATCGATTGTATAGCAGAAAACTCAGATTCAACTTTAGACATGTAAATGCTGACTATCGGCAACTCAGTATTCAATTGCACTATCAAATGTCCAGTTCTACCAGAGAAAGGGTTTACTAAGATCATGAATCAAACTTCATCTACATGCAGTTGAGCAAGTTCAGAGCCAGAAAAAATAGTTACTGCTCAGCTTAAGTTTCACTTTTCAATAGAACAACATTGACCTGCAAAAAAGCTGAGCATCAGATCATCAAATGGCCCTGGTATTACCTTCCAACTTTGAGAAGCTAAAGAAGCAAAACAATCTTTAACTCATAGCTACAATATCACTTTAAGAAAACAAGCATACTTTAAATTTCATATTTCATCAAATGGCATGAAGAAATTTTCAATCGGCTTCCTAATATAACATAATAAGTAAATTTTACACTAAACAGCATTGGAAGTCAAGGGAGCCTTTGACCTGCCTCCTGGACTAGGATAAATGGAACATCACAAAGCAATTGAAAAAATGCTGAAAATAACATTTTATATTCTCACCTCCAATCTACATGAAAAACTACAAATCTCACTGAAACTTTCATTCAACTTGATGCCCCAGAAAAGAAACAAGCAGATTTTCAACATAAGCATGCAAAGAAAGGAAATAAACTGGGTATATACCCCCAAATAAGAAAAGAGACGTGTAGGAATAACTACAAAGATGTATGTTACAAACACCGGGTGAAGACTACAAATCTTTTTAATTTTGATCACGCATACTGGATCTGGAGAAACACCTTCCAAATGGCACATGTAACAGACCATGGTGGTGGTTGAATACAATTATTGTATATCATTGTACAGAAAATGCTGAGAATCGATGACTAGTAAAAAGTATTTCACTAAAATGAATGAAAATGAGAATTATAAGGAGCAGCAAGTCATATAGGCAGAACATTGTATGGGGGTACAAATTGAATAGATGAACATTCAAGGGCATGAAATGTTATTTAGGACATAAAGATAAACATGGTACTAAAGGAAAAAAGAATTATTAGGATCATAACACCAATAGTTTCTCCCGAGGTAATCGGTAATCAGAAGATGCAATTTTACACTGCCCTAAAACAAAAGAAACACATAGATGAATGCATCCAGGTTTAGTTTGGAAAAACATTTCATACTCAGTATTCCATAGAAATCAGAGCTTCCAGTCATAAAAAATAACCACTTTCAAATGATCTCAAGAAAGAACATTTAAAATCAAGAATTTGTCTGTACATGAGATGGTTGAAGATTTGAAAACACAAATTCACTGATATACAGCAATTTTGCTTGTACAGGTGATGGTTGAAATTTTGAAAACAGAAAATTCACTTATATACAGCATCAGGCTTGTCCATACCTGTAAAACCCGTTGATGGACAGTTACATCCTCCAATGGAAGTGCAAAACAGTATACACACAACCAGCAATTTTTCTAGACCCTTCCCAAATCCTGCTGATAGAGAGATGTTTAGAGACCATCTCTACCCCAGAAAATGGGTATAACCAATCATTGTTTTGGTCTCTGCACATACAACCAAAGTTTTATCATGGGGTTCTTACACAACATATTTGTGAATGAAGGTATCAAATAATCAAGTACATTATAAAGTTATGCATTATGAAGAACTTTCTGACTTCATGTCATGTATTAGAGTTGACACCATACACGATAAAAGAGGAAATTAAAAAGAAATATGTGCTTACTTGAAAAAATTACTCTAAAATCTGAGATGCATCTGGCAGCCATCATTCAAATGTAGCATCTTCATCAGAACTATCTGCATTTCTATCAAAAGCATTGGGAAAAAGAGAGCGCGGTAAATTCTGGACAGGTATTGAGGATGACCCTTTCTGAGATGATGCTGGAGGATTTTGCTTCTGCATTCTGCCAACCTCTTTACATACTTGATCCAACATCCCAGTGAAGTCCCGCACAATCACAAAAATACGAAAAGGATGTGCTTCCTCCTTTACTGCATTTCCATGAAAATATTTAGTTATCTCCTTCACGTGCAAAAAGACTGTCTTTTCTTCACTTTGTAGTTGACTAATCTCCTCCTCTGCCTGGTGCAGAAACAATGTCATCAATTGATTAAAGTTTCCTTGTTGCATAGAATTTGCTGATTCATGACTTGCAAAGTCTCTTTGCAAAAATGACCGCAACTTGTTAAGCCCTGTAACAAGTTTTGACACGGAACTACTCAATGCATCAGAATCAATTGTTGCTGCATTCCTTACATAGGATAAATCATTACTTAAGTTTGCAAGAGCCTGCAAACCAATTGCTCTATAATAATCTTCTTTATTCTCAGAACTCGTGTTTCCACCAGCTTTCCTGTTGTCTTTATCATCTACCAAATTGGTAGCATCTGATCCAGATTGTTGACCCACACGTGCAGCACGTATGCCCTCTGCTTTTATAATCTCTTGAACAACAAAATGTAATAAAGTTGTCTTTCCATCTGTACCTTTGACATCTGATAATTTGGGAAGTGTATCAAGCTTAAAAGCTTGAGCACCTCCACGCATAGTACCAACATTCATGCGATTACCTGTTTTTAGAACTGCTTCTAGCAACTTCAGAAACAGACGACTGCTTCTCAATTCTTTGCATGCTGCCTGTAAACCATGAAACAAGAAAATTTTATCAGTTATAGCTTCATCCAATTGCATCTCTCTGTATTTTCTAATTTACAATGCATGCTAGTTCTCATCTAGCAAGGTAAATCAATTAGCATCAAGAAAGGCAATCAGAATGTACCTCTAATATCTGAAACGATTTCCTGATATAATTGGTTTCTTCTTTAAAATTTTCCCTATAGAGCATCTTATCAAACCGTTCAAAGGCAAAAGGAATAGCCAATAGTTCTTTAAGAAAGATCTCTGCTGGTCCAAGATTATTTATATCACCAGTATATTCTTTCAATTTTTTTTCCTCCTCTCTGGTTGGTGCCATCTTAATAAGGGTCTCCAAAAGCTCAGGACTTAAGCCTTCACCTGTCCTCCAACGCCAAAATAAGAGTAAGAATTAAAGACATCAAACACTTGACCAGAATAAATATGAAGCTATTCCATCCAATAAAGTTACACCACAACACTTCACCAGCATTGTCTAAACTTATAAGATTAAAGGTTCGTATTGTCTTTGTTATAGCCTTTAACCTGCGATGCAGTGTACTGGGTGAAATCAACGGGAGAGGTGAGAAATTAATAATTATTTATTTTTGAGAGTGGGGCTCTGCATGTGGATTGTGACTGTACGTTTTGTTATTTTTATGCTAAGCCTCAATTCAAAGATCATGTCAAAAGCATTAGTAACTGGATCGGTAACCCTTTCCTTTGAATTGTAATTAAAAACAGTAGCCCCTGTGTGTATTCTACTCAATAAAACTCCAACTAAGATTGTGATATCTCTACCACATAATTGCTTATTTAAAAAAGGTAGTTATTGACGGCATATTTGGCTCGAAGCTCTTATATCGTCGAAAAAGGAAATCTTTTAAGGGCTATGCAAATTCCTGGTTGCCTAGTGCCAGGAGTTCTCACGGAAGGAAGAATAGTAGCATTATTGATCAAGTGAAGCAGTCCCCAGAGTTGCATGGAAATAAATATGGTATTGTCTCAGTATCAAATATGGATATCACAGATAATGTGCTGAAAGAGAAAGCAACATCTTCCCTATAGCTTAACCCTAGGTCAACCTTAGGGTAGCCTTAATAATTTGAGTCTTGTAGAAGTCATTGTTGTTGTGGTAAGGAGTCAGAAGCATTTTTACAAGTACTATAGTTGGCCGACTTGGAAGACAAATGACCAAAATCAGGAGGGGAAGCCATAGAAGTAGCTCGAGCCAAAGGTGGGCACCTTAAACTGGAGAGAGGAATTGTAGAGGTATCAACTTGAGCAATAGAACCACAATTAAGACGATCAAAAGGAACAACAATGATCTTCAAAGAAAGTCCCAAGCCAAGTGTCTTTGCCTTGCGGTTGCCACTCAACAAAATTCATGCACTATTCTTCCTACATCATTCAAAATAATGTGTTTTGCAGTTACAGAGTTTTCTCTCTGTAGGTTGTGTTAAGCACTAATGAAGGCTTCTAAGAACACCACAACAAAGAAGGCAAGACATTCATAGGCAAAGGCAGACTGTAAACAGAAAAACTGCTTTGAAGCAGTGATTGTTGCTGAATAAAATCATTCTATAACAGCCATCCAGTTGTTGTGGAAAGATATTGCGACAGTTACATAACTACCATCAAAATACACTTGCAGCAGCTATAAGTATATAGTTGCTATGGAAAGATGTTACAGCAGTTCACAACCGCTGTAGAAAGTCACTTGAAGCAGCCATGCAGTTGCTACATATAGATGATTGCAGCAATTACAGAAACGATGTGAGAGGATCATTCGCAGCAGTTGAAGAAGCAAGAGTTGTTACATGCATAAATACATTTCGCCAGGTCTGATAAACCTTGGGAGCATGAGCAACATGAGCATGAAATTGCTTGCATTCACTGGGTTTTGGAGTTAAAAGAAAGATACACAATCACAAAGGAATTTGATTTATGAGAAAAAGAGCACAAAAGAAAATAGAGGGCATGAATGACAACATGCAGACACTATGGAATGGCAGCAATCTGTTCAAATGAATCGTCGGTCAGCACCTTTGCACTAATGGATTTCATTGTTGTTAGCAGATTTCATAATTATTTGAAACATCGTCTCAATGTAATGAGGAGTAAAGGAATTCAAGTTCAACCTCATGACAACAGTTGTAGACTTTCAGAGTGATTTATTTTAATCTGCAGATAGACTGCACCATCATAATTTGGAGAGTAAATTAGACAACAGTTACAGAGGCATCACAGCAGTTTCAACACCAGGAAACAGAGTAGTGCAAAGAATCGTCAGATGGAAATGTAAAGCCCCATATGAATAATGAAATTGAAGAGTCAGATGGAAGGTGAGGAAACAATAAATAGAGCAATGGAAAACTGATCTTTAAATTAGTTTTGTGATAATAAGAAAAGGGAGAGGCTCTTAAGAGATAAAGGAACAGAAATGGGTCACAGAGAAAGAAGGGCTCTTGAAGAGAAAAGAGCAAAAGGATCTTAAAGAAGGAAAGAGCAGAAGGCTCTTGGAAAAGAAAAGGAGAAATGGGATAAAGCACCGCTGCAGGAGAATCTATCTGTAGCTACCTATAGCAATTTCCATTGTTCCATATAGTGTGAATTTTAGCTCCCCATAGCAGCCTACAGTGTACTGTCAAATCTTCTATAGCAATTTGTCTTCAGAAATTAAAAATTAGGATGTTATGTTTGTTCTGTAGCAGCAATGTCTGCCTACAACATGTTTAAGGAAAAAATCTGAAATTATTCAATGAATTCTGAGTTGAGTTTGGATCCACTGAGGGAACCACAATGAATTTGGGTCTACTGAAGGAACCAAAGACATCGCTGCAAGTTCTGGCAGTCATCAATTTCACCCCTTTTCCTTATCTACATCAAAATAGCTAAATTCACTCAATAGTCTTCCTTACAATAGTCGTTATCTGCTTCAAGTAAATCACCGGAATTCAATTTATTTGCTTTATGAGGATCCTCCTCTATAGTATCACTGTGAAGCAGAATTAAATATCTGCAATCATAACACCATGTTTCTCTTTTGAATATGTTTTAAAAGAACCTTACATTGTGTCTTGTATTATTTGCATTTCATATCGTATTTGCACGCAAGTTCACATCTGCTAAAACTGAGCTTAATACAATAAACAACAGACTTCCTAGGTAAATCTGTTTGTAACTGCTAATCTTTTGAATCAACCTCTGGAATATTCACAGGAAGATGTCAATTATAACTATTACACCAAACGTGAAAATATAATAAATTATATATTTTTTGCTCTGCCATCTCTTCAAACAACAGTGTATAGAATACTATCAACAAAATCCAATTAGACAACATTTAAACTATCAAAATTTTAAGAAAATTAAATATTTCGAACTTTGACAGTTGGCAAATATGTGGCAAATGAGCATACCTTCCAATAGTGCATCATAGACTTCTTCTCTTCTTACATTCAATGCCTTCAAAAATATAGCCAAGTTTTGCGACTTTTTTGGGTCCAGAAGCTGAGGCTTCTGACTAGGATTAAGTGCTTGTTTGGCTATTCTATTTGTCCCTGTGTTTGTAGAATTATAACCAAACAGTGTCTCAATCATTTCTTCATTGAATCTGCACATGCCAGTTTCACTACTTTTAGCAACCAGCAGTGATCATCCTTAAAGACAGCAGAAGCTTTTTCAAACTGCAGAGAATGATAATCTGATCTAGTTACAGATGCTATTTCTTTATCAAAATTGTGAAACCTTTAACTATAAAATAAGATTAGGAAAACAATCATACTGAAAAGATCCTGCTCTTATCTGGTCCCAAACCATCGAGTGATCAGGGTTAGCATTAACTTTGTCCCAGTGAAGAGGCTTGAGCTTGGGCCGTGGATTTCCATCTTCCCCTACTGCATTTAAGTGCCCCAAAGAAGCTCCAGAACCAGAAGGTCTTTGGCCGGGTAAAGGAGGAGGTAACTGAGAAATCCTTGTCGGTGGTAAGGGTGCTTTTGGTAGATTAGACTGGCCATTATTGGGTCCAGGGGGTGGAGGAGGAGGTGATTTGTATGCTCTGGGAGGTGGAGGAGGTGGTGATTTGTATGCTGATGGTGGAGGAGGCAGAGGTTTACTTATTGGTGGTGGTGGAGGTGGGGATTTGTATGCTGATGGTGGAGGAGGCAGGGGTTTATTTATTGGTGGTGGAGGAGTTGGGGAGTTACTTATTGGTGGTGGAGGCGGAGATTTACTTATTGGCAATGGTGGAGTGGAGTTGACAGGAGGGTGCAAGGAGGGATTAGTCACTGGTAAGGTTGGAGGAAGTTTAGATGGTACAGTAGGTTGAGTAGACTGTGAATAAGGGGAAGAGCGAAAATGAGTAGCAATTGATTGAGTGGGAGTGTGTAACACTGCAGAATCTGCAGATAAATGAGCCTGTGGCGCCTTGGATGAGGATGAACTTGAATTTTGAATGGTGTCTGCTGAATTTGAGGTGAAAGTACCCCTATCACACAATTCCAGAGAATGCTTTGACTTAGGCAAAGGAGGAAGAGGATGAATATCAAGAGTACCTGTCGTCTTCCTAAGGCGTGAAGGAAGAGATAAAACTCGAAGTTTCCTTTGATCAAAGGTAGACAAGTGCGTATCATCTGCCTTAACCGCTCCTAAGGGAGTTGTTATATGTGAAGTTCCACTGGGGTCTTCAAATGTTGCCCACTTGTAAACCTTTGATTCACCACCATTGGGATTTATTGATTCACTATGCATGCTTGAAAATAAAAGAGGTCTATCATCATGAAGATGATTGAATCCACGCCTACTATTGAAAAAGCATTTATACAAGTAAACGAACAATCCAGTAAGAAGTAAAGTTGATATTGCTGTGATAACAACAGCTAAAACAATTGTCTTAGAGTTGCCACTCTTCTTAGTTGACTGCTCGGGAAGTGAACTTTCTGGCAGCTTGGGAGGTAACGCTGGTGTTAAGATGAATGAACGTGGGCTTGGATTTACAATTCCCAATGATGGTGATGGCACTAACTGTGGTGACAAAGTCTCGGGGGAAGGACCAGGGGCCATATATTGATCATTATGTAATCCTGAAGGCGATGGAGAAAATGCTGAAACTGGAGATGTGACAGGAACTTCTAGATAATGACTCCGTAAAAACCGTTTCCTGTGAGCATCAAATTGAAGCATAGCTCTGAGTCGCTCGAGAGATGGCCGCAAGTTTGAATTTTCATCTTCTCCAGAGACAGGCCTAACAAATTCCCCATGCTCCCCATTTGTTGACATAATTGATGATGAATCAAAAGGGCCAAAGGAGGGATGTCTGTAGAGAGAATTTTGAAGAAAATCATTCGTCTGAGGTTGTTGGTTATTCATTTTCTTCTTATTCATTTTCTTCTCTAAATTGTGTTCAAGAAAAGAATAAGAGTTCCGAATCCTTTTCACAATGTTCGCATCCGTCCCTTCATTTGCAAAGTATTGTAAATTCTTACTATCAATGTCTGTTCCTTCCAACTGTTCAAAACCACAACTGGTTTGCAGATGCTCAGCCTGGGGCCAGATATTGAAATCCTGATTCCAAGCCAAAAGAGCATCAGAAATATAATTATATTAATCAGGATAACACAATATAGTTATTATAGCATATATGACATATCTAATAACCAGAGATAGATAAAAATCTGAATAAAGATCTGATTATTGAACTGCAAATCGGGATAACGAAACATTATTTACACCTCAATAAGGTACCCAATAAGCCTACAGGTTGGAATGGTACTATGATTACATGCAACCCTAACATTCAATTATATTTGGACCTGTTACCAAAATGCAATCAATAACTCAACAGAAAAGATAAAGCTGCAATTACTGATTTAAAAAAATTATTATACTACATCACCATCATTAAGGGTGTAGGCCTATATTTCCAGGGCCATTTATGCCGACAGGCACTGAAACTAATCAACACAACAGAAAATGCTAAATAATGATGCACATATAGTGCTCTTTGTGCTGCTGAGGAGAATGAACTTCACTATTGAATGTAGCACAAAAATGTAAATGTTTCACAAGAAAACATTGTTATCTTGTCACTAGGGTATCTTCCTTGAGTCTCAAATAACACTATTGCAAATATGATCTGATTAACAAACATCACCAAGCTGTGGTTGCTAAATAGTAAATCACTCATACATTCCCTAAACCTTCTTGCTTTCACTGCCTGAATGTCAGATAGAAGCACTAGGGGTTCCCCAAGCAATCATATTGCCCACAATCAGTAAAATCCAAGTTATTGTATACAAAAATAAATGAATAAGAAATGAACAGTAACAAATTTTTTATTTAAATCAAATGAAATAGGCATAGGACTACAAAGATAAGACCTCCTTAATGCCCACTGCATGATTTACCTTCCCTAACCTGTTGCGCTCTGGAGGATACGATTTTCAACAGATGGAGGGCAGCTCACACAGTTTCAGGTAGACTATGGCACTTGGGATTTTGTCCATGGGGGTATACATTTACAGCCACCCAAATCCCTTTCAGTGGTCTCTCCTTCCAATGCTTCTCCTCCTAGTCCAAGACTCAGCCCATGTTCTTGAGATTTGTTTGGACAGTTTCATCTGTGATAGGGAGGAATGAGGATTGTTTACAGAATTGTGCCCTCAGTTGCAGATTTGCAAAAACATGGCTCAAGCTATGCGACCTCCACTCTTGGATCACCAAAAATTGGAAAGAATATATGGAGGAAGATGTTAGCCGTATAGTTTATTATGTCGGCTGTTAGTTGTGTTATGTATGCACCGACAGTACTTAGTTACTACCAGTCGGTTGGGAACGGGTGACGACGTTTGGTCGCACCGCTTCGGGTTCTATATAAACATTGTATTTGCTCTTCGAAGATAATACAGATTATGGTATTCTCTGATCTATCTTATGTATTTGCATTTCCGTACAATGTCTATGCATAAGTAAACTAGGTTACCACAGCGGGTAAACATTTGGCGCCGCTGCTGGCAAATACAATGTTTATACTTCATATAGAATCTGAAGTGGTGCGTCCAGACGTCGTCACCTGTTCCCAACAGCCCGGTAGTAACTAAGTACCGTCGGTGCATACATAACACAACTAACAACCGACATAATAAACTATACGGCTAACAGAAGAAATCTACATTTACCCGTGCCAGGGCTTTTTTTATCCTTGAATTTGGCTCTCTCAAAGACAAGGAGAAGATGCTAAAAAATGTTCCCTGGATTTTACAATGAGATTTCCCATGCATTAAACCCTGGTTCTCTTCTTTCGAGCCACAAACTTAGACTTTCTCTTTCACCTTACCTGTGGGTGCATTTACATTATCTTCCCTTTCAATTCTGGGAATTAGTATTTGTCGGCCATTGGTAATGGCTTAGGTTAAGTATCACTGCACAAAACAATCACTTATAAAGTCCCCCTTGTATGCATTTGTGTAGAAATGGATCTATCCAAAGGATTTTCTGCGGAGATATATATGAAGGTGGGCAACAAATGTTGGAGGCAACCTATAGATTATGAAAAAAATTGCTTTCAGGTGCAATAAATATTTTTTAACTGATAGCTCTACCCCTCAATGTCATAAGTTGCAAACTCGCGAGTGGAGACTTCTTTCATCATGTGGAAGGCCCACCTGGTAGATTGGAGTAGAGCCCAACCACTATGTCGCATTCTACTAGGCACATAAAATGATATTGGCTTCATCCCAAGCCATTCCAGAAATTTATCTAAAGCCAAGTACATCCCCTTCACTTGTTTTGCAAAACCCAACATATCTCAAACGCATCATCAATCTTGTTGGAGAAAGCAATTACAAAGACTGCAAATTCCGAGGTCTCTCCGGTGTCAGTAAATACACCACTGACTTTTCCAGTGATTATTGGAAATGAAGATAGATCCAAAGGAAAAATACAAAAAACCCACAATTATTTCCTCAGACAGAGCATGAATGGACAGAAGTAAAGAGGAAGAAATCCCCCTTCAAAACTCAAGCATCAAATGACGTTAAGATCATCAAAGAAAGGGAAAAATCCTGAAGAAATGTGTGATATTGTAGCGCCCTTGTTTAAGGGTTGGGGTGATGAGTGATGATTGAGTGCGTGCTGATTTGATGTATTCTTGAGTGATGATAGATAAGTGCTCCTTGAGAGTTTTGAATGATTTCTCCTTTATACACTATTGGTAAAGGGTCACCACCTTTCATAAGAATTGAGTCACCACTTTCCAATGTTGCCTTTGAGAATAATATATTATTTCCCAACTTGATCTCCCTTGGATGCCTTCTCAAATGAAATTCTTCTCTTTTATATCTCCTTTGAATGAAGGGAGTCACGCCCTTTAATTTGTTAATGCCCTTATGAAGCGTCAAACCCTTGTTATGAAAAGATACATCTGTTTGACAACAACTGCCACCCATTTCACTTCAGATTGAATCTTCACCTATCTCTCACTTCTCAAATCTGTCTTTACTGCTTTTCAAAACTGCACATATCCCATTTAAGATCTGCATATCCTCTTCTTCTAGATTTACATATCTTATTTTATTCTTTCCTTCTCAATTCTTGTTTCAGATCCCTCCTTAAACTTCTACTCTAAATCTGCTTTAGATCTCCTCTACTCCCTTTCCTCCATTCATTTGATCTTTATTCCCCTTTATATCTTTTGTGAGGAAGGTTTACACCTCTTCAACATGGCTTCCTTTTTCAATGGTCACAGTCTTTCATGATCACCACCTTTTAAAAGAGTCGCAACCCTTCATCTTTTAACAGACTCACTTCATTATTTTCTTCCCTTTCTTTCCCTGAATCCTTCCTTAATTCTTATGCTCCCTCTTCTTCTTCCCTCTATTTCCCCCTCAAATGAAGTTCTGTTCTCTCCCTTTTGTACCTCATGTTTGAGGGAGACATAACTTTTCCATTCATGCCTTTTGACCATTTGTTTAACTTAACTAAATTTTAATTATTATTTTTAAATTTTATTCTTTAATATTTCTAATTTAATTATTAGTGTTTATATTATCTAATCCTATTTCAAGAAGGGGACATACACAGGTAAAATTGATTGGGTGGGACCAGTTGTACAAGATGCAAATAACAGCACAAACAATTTTGTGTTGCCACTTGGTTCTTCACTTTTTGAGATATGACACCAAAGAAAAATAGCTTGTGTGTCCAAGTGTCACAAGGTTTGCAACTAGCTTCCTAACACTTAAAAATATTACTAGTTTGTTGACATTATTCAAGCATATGTTTGTTAGTCAAGCATATCTAGACTCAACATATTCAAAGCAGATTGAAGGAGAGAGGACCACAAGGACAGCTTTTGATAATGTCCTTATAAAGAGAGTTGTGAAGGTTGTCAAGATCAAACTTGCCGATAAGTCAAAAACTCGTAAGTTTTTTTGCTCAGCAAGTTTTTACGACTTTTACTGGCAAAAAAAACTCGCAGGGTTCTTTTGAAAAACTCACCGAGATTTCGCAAAAACTCAGCAGTGGCTGTATAAGATACCCAACAGCGTGAAAAAGTAAAAAAAAAAATCATTTTGATTGGTTTTGGTTGCTGCTCAAGAAACAAAACAGCCTCCCAAGCTTATGCAAGGCCATTTGCAATCATTTTAGTCAATTTGAAGGGAGTTCAAACACGTCAATTTTGGGAGAAAAATGCCTCAAAAATGAAGAATCCAAAGGCCACACAAGATGGAAAATGTGCTTGGTGCTGCCCCTTGACCCCACTGGGGGTCTGATCTGTTAGTTCTGATGTGAAATGTTGTCTTTTCCTCCAACAAAATAATTACCTCACCAAAATTCGATGCCAAAATGGTCTAACCAGCTGATAAATCAATGTGAATACAAGCTGCAGTCAAGCTAGGCGGATATCCAGCTTGATTACTTCAAGCGTTTTCGTTCTTCAAGCTTAAAACAGCTGCAAACCCTGATTTCAGAGCTCCAACTCAATTCTGGAATGAAAATAATAGACCTGGATGCCTCAAATGAAATTCTCAACTTTCTTTTATTCCTTCTCCATCAAGTTTGAATTTCCCTAGGGTTTCTTCTTTTTATTTTAATGACCTTTCAATAAAATATTTGCCTCCTCCAATAAATCGAACCTCAAGGCATTATTATACATTATTATATTGGCCCCCTTATTTAAAAACAACTTATAAGTTATTTCACCTAGGGAGATGAGCCCATGACCTTATTATAATTTATTTAATATAAAGTAATTATAATACTCACTTTATTATTAATTTATTTAATCCAAACTTAGGAAATATTTAAATATTTCTCAATTTATTCATAAAATGCTAATTTGGACTCAGAACTGGAATATGACTGAAGCCACCTGATCACTGATGATGCCTGAGTCCTGCGGGCCAACTAGCAGTACCTCCTAAAAAATAGGGATCCACCCTAAAAAGTAGGAAACTATCTCCAATCAACTGAAACTACTCAAAAGGGATTTTGTTATGCTCCATGGTCCTCCAGGTGGTCAACTAGTCAATTGACAATCCCTAAAAAATAGGACCTACCATCTGAATGCCTGTAACAGCGCATAGAGCCCCTTCAAGCTCCATGACCCTCTGACTGATTCCCCTAACCATATTGTTGACCTACAGGAACTCGAATGATAGGTCAACCTCTGCTCATCTACATGTCACCTAGGAAGGGGACATTACAATGGAACATTGTTTTATCTCCTTTTTGTTACATCTAGGTTTATAGAAGCTCAATAATGGCATTTCCAAAGTACTCCAAAGTATTTGCTTTAGAGTCTAATGAAGAAGATTAAACACCATTTTTTCCAGGATGGAGGTTGAGCCACAACTAGTCGTGCTGAGCGAGGAGACACAGCCATAGCAAACTCCTAGGACAAGACCCTCTATCTATCCCCTAGTTTTTACTAGAGCTGGGAAGAGGAAGATGTAAATTGTTTTGATGTTGTATTTACTTATATTTTTACAAAGACAATTTGCTATTTTAATTTTGCTTCATACTATAAGGCTACCAGCCATCAGAATTCCACATGAGGATGTCATTTTGTTCTCAATTTGCATTTAAATATATCTAGACTCAGCTTGTTTCTTTTGTTTGCTCATTTACTAACTCATTGGATGCATCTCCTCGTTGAATTTTGCAAAAAAAATGCATTTCTACTTAAATTTAAGCAAAATTTTAAGTTACAGAGTTTTTTTTTTGGCCTTGGCAAGTTTTTTCTTTTGGCAGGGTTTTCAACTATGGTCAAGATAACTTCAAAATTCAATTTATATTTCAAATTAAATTATTTATCTTTAAATTTTATAAGTATTTACTCTCATTGTAACTCTATAACTTTAATTTGTTTACGACTGCAAGTGTCAAAGCCTCTGTTGAGAATTTTGTACTTGGTGGATAGGAATCAAAACCCAACAGGATACATTTACGAGGCCATGGAGAGGGCCAAAGAGGCCATCCAAAACTATTACAAGGGAGTTATAAACAAATTTGATCTAAGGTGAAACAATCAACTCCACCAACACATTCATGCAACAAGGTATTGCCTCAACCCTAAAAAAAACCCAATAGCTTCACAAATACTAATGAGGAGTTTATAGAGGACCTCTCAAATTGCATTGAGCAGATGACACCCAAAATTGAGGTGATTGTCCTTAGTATTTCAAAGTTGCAAAATTACAAACAGGCTAGGGGAAGGCTCTTTTCTTCAGAACTGGCTATACAAGGGAGATCCACCTAAATACTAAGCAAAAAAATGCATTCTACACTTATTTTTACAAGATACAAATTAAAATTATTGATTAAATATTGATTGCTTACAAACTTCTAAATATCTTGTTTGCAACTTATTATGAGGGGGAAGTTGGAGGCAAGAATACCCGAAATCTTCTAAAGCTAGCCCTTTGAACTTTATCTCAACCTTGTATGGCTTCTAGCTATGAGTGCAACTAGAGTTTGTTTGATGTCAATCACACAAATAAGTGCATTAAGTTGGCTCAACAACACCTGAATGATTTAGTTTTTATGCAATACATCTTTCAACTTCTGACGGGTCATGGAAGACAATTCACAAGTGATTATTGATTTGAATAAAATTGATCCTATAGTGACTGGATTGTATCAAATGAGAAGCCCTTCTTATTTACAAAGGAGGACATTCCTGATGTCAAGAGGCAAACTATGGAGGGTGCAGATGCAACAGAAGCAAGAGAGATTAGATTGGATGATAACAATGTAGATGATGTCAAACATAAGACAGAGTATGCACTGCCATCTAACAACAATGAGGAATCATAGGTGCAACCTTCTAGGTGAAGCAAGGAGTCATAGCCAAGTGTGAGCACTAGACCCTCTCCCCAAATTTTCATTGGAACAAGGAAGAGGAAATTGTGAAATCTTGTAATTTGTAACTTGCCTAAATATACAATTTATGATGATGATTTTCAAAGGCAATCTTCATAAGCTCGTAATAATATCAACTAGTTTTGTATTCATGTGATGATGCAATTTTTTACTCTATTTGTTTATATTTACCAGAAAACACTTCCCCAAAATTTTATACTCATTTGATGTATTTTGTAACTATATGTTGCATTATGAAGCCACAAAGACTCTTAAAGAGTTACAGTAGTTTTTTTCTGTTTTGTTGTCTTTTGGTTTGTTGAGAGTTGGCTGTCGATTGGCTATGCTTATTTCTTTGGAAGCATTTCTATGTAAAGGGTTTTGGGTCCCTTCAAAACCTGCTTTACCTTTAATCAAAAACTATATGTTGCATTAAATTTGTATTTTTCAAATTAATTTAAGTAATTTTTTAAGTTGTTGATTTTTTGCCAAGTCAAAATCTTTTGGTCTGTTGAGTCCAAGTAGGTGAACTATGTACCATGATATCAAATTGGTGGCCAGATAGAAAGAATCACACTAATATATGTTCTTGTGGATTCAAATGATGAGATGATGTTCTTGAGGCACACAAACACCTCAAACAAGATATAAAGTGCATATAATTTGTGTATGCTGTTACAGGAGACTGTGTTAGATGTGGGCATAAAAATTGTGGAACAAGTTGTAAAGTATACTACAGCAATATATGTGGTAGTAAAGAGACTGTTTGAGGAGAGACATCCAACATGTTTTTGGACCCCTTGCACAACCCATTGTCTTGACATTTCTCTCAGATATCATGGCAAACTTGATTGGGTGAGACCCAAGGCAAAAGACACAAAGAACATAAACAAATGTATCAACAATCACCCACGGATTCTAAGCTTGATGAAAGTAAACACCAAGAGGAAAGAGCTTGTGTGAACGGATGTAACACATTTTGCAACTAACTTTCTCACCTTACAAAGCACTTGTTTGCTAACAACTATTATGCAAATGTTCATGAGCCAATGGGTGGATTCTTCTTATCCAAAGAAGACTAATCACAAAGACATTTTTTTATGATGTATTGTGAACAGAGTTACTTTAATCATTGAAGTAATTTAAAATTTCAATTTCAATTTTAAATGTATATATATTTAATATCACTTTTTTATAAATTTTTATTACAAAATACTGTTCAGTTTTTTTAAGTTTTTATTTTAATTGCAATTTTAACTTTTTGTAGGTGTCAGAACCTCTACTCGGAGATTTTGCATTTAGTGAATGGAGAGCGAAACCCAATGGTTTGCATTTATGAGGCCATGGCAAGGCCAAGGAGACCATTTAAAACTATTAGAAGAAAGACAACAAAATTTGAACCCATTTGAGAAATCATTTATTAGAGCTGAATCGGTCATCTCCACCAACTCATTCATGTAGTGAGGTACCACCTCAAACCGATTGTTTTCTTTTTAGAAGACTTAAGAGATGTTGATGGGGAGATTATGAAGGACCTCTTGGCATGCATTGTGAGGATGAAGCTTGAGCTTGAGGTTAGAGGCCAGATTACAATGAAATTGCAAAACAAGCATGTTAATATAACACTCTTTTCTTCACCATTGGCTATCCAGAAGACAATCACTCAAGCACCAGATAACAAAAAATCTTAGTCTTCACTTTGCTTAATATTTATAATTATTGCTTACTTAAAAAATTCAAAGTCTTGAATGTCTTCTTCGCATCTGCTTGGTGGGATGATTGGAATGGAGAAACCCCAAATCTTCGAAAGCTAGCCCTAAGAGTTTTATCTCAACCTTGTAGCAATTCTAGATGTGGAAGAAATCGGATCTTGTTTGAGACCATTCATAGGAAGAAGCACAACAAATTGACAAAAAAGTGCCTCAATGGCCTCATCTTCATGCAGCACAACCTTCACCTTCTGGAAAAAAGGTGGACACAACTGCTTAAAATCTGATGGCTAACATTGATCATACAGCAGCTAGACAACACTATATGAGGATCTTCAATGTTTATAGAAGACAATATTACTGATTTTAAGAGGTAAACGAAGGTGGGTGCAGCAGAAGCAGTAGATCTTGAATTGGATGACATCATGGCAAATGATGATGTTGTGTCTAGGGAGTCATTGCCTTCTAGTTCAAAGGTAAAGCCACAGTTGATTGCCAAGAGTAGGACCCAAACCATCATTAGAATTTTACAGGGAAGAGAAAATTGTAGATTGTTGTAACTTGCATGGATATGTAATTTTTATGATGTTTTATACATATCATATTTATCAGCTATTATATTTGCATGTTAAGGCAATATTGTACTATTTTTGTATTCAGATCTAATAGAAAGCACTTCCCCAATGTTTTCTAGACTCATTTGGTACATTTTATAACTATATTTTGCATGAAATTTATGTTTTTCAAGGAATTTAACTATATGTTATGTTCCCAAGATTTGTTGAATTTTTGCTCAGTCAAACTCGGAAATGCCAAGTTTTGACAAGACACAAGTTTTTGAACTATGTTTCACCATTTTAGGGTTCTTAGGTCTTCCATGATAGACCTTTTTAACTGCTAGAAAAGGATAAGGCTTGCTGTTTTTAGATAAGAGTTCTTGTTCCGTGGCTTTTAGAATTAGTTAACTGCTGCTTCTAGTGTTTATTGAGAGATGGACTTTGTTGACCACTTTCTTTTGGAGAGAATGATGGGATGGATGTATGGGTTCTTCTTTAGATATTCTCTGTTTTTTAGGCTCATTGGATTGTAAGGTGGAGAGATAAAGAAGCAGATGAAATTTGGTGGTTTGGACAAGTTAAATTGAAGGTTGCCATCAAAAAGGCATGATTTTGGTCAAAATTAATTTGTTGCACCATCCAACCAAAACTTATGGACATGTACTAATCAGAGTAGCCAGATACTCCTTTGTCCCTCCCTGAGCGCATGTATCCCTGCATCCAAAATGGATACGTATCCAATACCGGATACACATTGGATAATGTACCTATTGGCTATTTTGGCCACCATCAACACATCATAGATAACCAATCTGAGACACCTTCATCATGGGCTAAAATCTGTTTGGGCCAATACGTCGTGTATCCCAACATTTGTTGCTAACTCGTCGTGTTATCAGAAGTTTTGTGCTAACACGTTGTGTTATCCCTCCCACTTCCCCGCAGGTATCTTATGTTTTATTTCCTTAAGAATGCGGGTATGTGGAGCCAACGTTTAACAAAAGATATAAGGTACCCCACACCCCTGCAGTGTTAACTAATGTTTTCTGTGTTAGTGAGCGGCTGTGCGGGGGAAAGGAAGTTCGCACCCCATAGCCCCGCGGTGGTGTGAGCTAAAAAGAAATGTGTGATGTGGGTGTGCGGGGAACCAATCGCCAAGGATTTAAAGGAGGATTTTGCCCCACATCCCCTTGGGAAATTGACATGCTTGGTGGTGTTTCTTGTGGGTGCGCGGGATGGTGATAATTTGTCGTGCTTGTTGCACCAACGTTTTCTTTTACCAATGACCAGATTTGACTAGTAACGACTATGACGTGGCCGCAGGGGATAAATTCAATGTTGAACTACTTCTTTGGACCTGTACACACAATCTCAGTGTTGCCCCATTCCTAATTACCATTTGCAAGTGTCATTCCTTCTTTGACGCCAACTTGCTGCTGGGCATGGGCTTCTCTTCTTGACTGCAAGGATGTATTTATTGGCCCCATTCTGTCACTCCTATGGATCAACTTGCATGCAGAGATCAGATTTTATCTGGTTTATGATCTTTTGTTGTTCTGCAACCTAACCTGAGTTAGTTCTGGGGTTTGAACTCATTGTAAAATCTGAGTTATGCCTGATCTATTAAGACAATCTTGTACATATTTTCTGGGGTTCTCCTTTTGGTTCTTTGGCAGTAACTTATGCTCTGCAACTATAATCTTGTCTTGCCTTCATTAATAGAAATCTTCGTTTTTGCCTTCTCTCACATTTAGCTATCTTGTGCATGTATTTGCCTTGTGTTGAATGCTTCTTTTCTATCCTTTTAGTTTGTGCATTGTGTCTAACATGCTCATGAATGCTAGATTGTGAATGCAATTTTCCTTACAACATCTCATTGGTTCTTACCTGCAAATGAGTCCTGGAATGATAGATTAGAGTTGAGATTTGTGTAGCTTTGGGTGCTTTGTTGATGATTATGTGCAGCTATAGGCAAGGAGAGACCACGGTCAATCTAGGTGCATCAGCCCCCATTTACATTTCTGCATTCTCTCTTCCCCTTTTCCCTACAAGTTGTTAGCTTAGTTTAGAATAGGTGCACCCTGATTGGAAGGAAACCAGCCATCTTCGGAGATTCAACCTCACATGCGCAAGGTCTCACACTTGGAGGTTGATTCAATGTTTCACAAGGTTGCTTGGGGGTCATACCCCAAGCATGGGTGCAAACTTTTGTGACAACAATACCCATGCATGCCCAAAACTCCTTGATTTCCAACCATGCCGGATACCATGTGATTTGATTTCTTTATAATTTTACATAAATTGTCCTATATTTAATCTAAAAAAACTTCATTCATGCATTTTGTTTTAAAAGATTTGATATAAACAAAACCTACACCAAATGAGAAAGACAAATGAACTATTTTTCTATTTCGGCGAGACCCATTTTTTCAGATATTTTCAAATGCAACTCAACCATTTTTGCATATTGTAAATTGTTAAATCAGCTTATAATTATTTATGTAGCAATTATGTGTCTATGTTGTATTTGAAGTAATGAAAATCTTCTCTAATAACTTAGAAAATTGTGTTAAATATGTGTATGTGTTTTAAATATGTGTATGTGTTTTAAATGAATGTCTTATCTAATCGTATCCATATTAGGGGTCTTAATAAATGAACGTATCCATACCGTATCCATATTTGTGTCCATCAAATTTTGATACTAATCCATTCCCTCAAATTCATCAATCCAATCATGTGGATCTTGTTATCAAGATTCCCCTTTCTGATCTTCCCATGTCTCTTGATGTCTCTCTCACATCTAACACACTTGACACTTCAGACATTCCTTTGTCCTTCATAGACTTATTTGGTACTCTTAAGTTACAGTCTTTTTCTTGTTCTCTCACTCCTATCATCACCTACTCCTTCACTAAGATCCCAAATAATGGCTATCATGGACCTCTATATGTCATGGGGCTAATGGTTGTTAAGATGGTATGCAGGATTCATATTCCACTTAAATACTTATTTAACATTTGTACTAAAGAAATCCATTTTAACCACACCTCTAGCAAGAGTTTTTGTAGCTTCAAGTGTTGCTTTAATGGAAAACTTATTTGACACCTTGCATTAACTTACTCTTTTAAAACCAAATTGATCTTAAAAAACCACTCACATAATGTCATGTTATTCCTACTTCTAACTGATTCGGCATTCTTCTTGGATGCCCTTGGATATAACAAGCCCTAGTGATTCCTCCAGTCCTCCACCAAAGCCTCAAATTTATTAATAATATTAAGGTAATGACCATTCCCCTCCACCAATACCGCCCATTGTCTAAATTAGGAAGCTTCTCTATTGATGCCTTCATTACTAACCCACATGAACCAGTATGAGCATTACAATACTCTCTTTGATCTTTACAATCTGTAAAGAATGAGAATCTCACATTCATACACGCAATCCCTCTCTTACTCTCTATTTCAAAGTGTCATTCACCATTCATTACCATGATTCCCACCCTTCCTTGCTTAAGCTGCATATGGTCCACCTCCCCTCCCAAACCAAACTCAATCCCTAGAAGAATACTTAAACATGTTGAGCTTATATTTTTTGAGAGAATGTTGGGATGGATGTATGGGTTATCCTATGTTTTTTTAGGCTGATTTGGTTCTGAGGTGGGTAGATAAAGGGCCAAATGAAAGGTGGTGGTTAGACAAGTTAAAATTGAAGGTTGCCATCAAAAAGGGATGGTTTTGGTAATAATAAATTTGCTGCAGCACCTAATCAAAAATTGTAGACGTATACTAATCCATTCCCTCAACTTCATCAATTCAATTGTGTGGATCTTATTATCAAGATTCCCCTTTCTGATCTTCCCAACCTCCTTGATGTCTGTCTTACATCTGACACACTTGACACTCCAGACATTCCTTCCTCCTCCTTCAAGGACTTTTTTGGTATTCTTAAGATACAACCTTCCTCTTCTTATCTCGCTCCTCTCCTCAACTTCTCCTTCACTAAGATCCCAAATAATGGCTATCATGTACATCTATATGTGATGGAGCTAATGGTTGCAAGATGGTATGCAGGATTCTTAATCCACATAATTACTTATTTAACACTTGTACTGAAGAATTCCTCTTTAATCACACCACTAGCAAGCATTTTCTGTTGCTTTAATGGCACAATTATTGATACCTTGGGTTGAATTATTCTTCTGATCCAAATTTGTCCTAAAGAACAACTCACATAATGTCATATAATTCCTAGTTCTAACTGATTTAGCATTCTTATTGGATGCCCTTGGGTTGAACAAGCCTAAGTCATCTTTCCAGTCCTTCACCAATGCACCATATTTAAATAACAATATTAAGGTAGCGACCATTCTTCTTCACCCATACCAACCATTATCTAAACTAGGAAGCTTTTCTATTGACGCCTTCATTACCAAACCCACATGACCCTGTATAGGCATTACATTTTTACAAATGCTTTAAAGAATAAGAATCTCGCCTCATAAGAGCTATCCCTCTCTTACTCTAAATTTCAAAGTGGCATTCACAATTCATTGTCATATGGTATGTGCCAATAACTAACATGATTCCACGCTTCCTTGCATAAAATGAAATGAGACCCACCTCCCAAACCAAACCCAATCCCTAAAAGTATGCTCAACCATGACAAACACCATATTTAGAAGAAACTTTAGGAATTCCCAGTACCATATTCTGTATTCTGTAATTTTCATTTTGACATAAATGAATGACTTCTTGGGTGGTGACGACATTATCTAAAATGTACCTTCACATGTTATGATCTTTTTATTTGGCTTTTTATATGTTGTATTGATAACTGGAAGTACTTAATATGGTTAACAAGGATTTTCTATAAACGCTATTGATTATACTGTTGAAAAATGATATTATTGATGTTAATGATTATATGTTAATTATTTTTACAACTAATGGCACTAACGTCCTTTCTTCTGTTGCAAATGTAGCATGAAAGAGTCTCATAAGGGAGAGGAGAATTCCACTTTATGATGCAAAACAAAAGGAGAGAAGAAGAAGTGACAATCACAAAAATCTTGTTTGTTGGGAATGTTATTTATGTAAGTGCTTGTTGATTGCAAGTTTTACAGTTTGCATTTTAATCACTTTGTAATATTTTTTAACTGTCAATTTTGGTATGATTTGGTGTTCTAAGTAAGTACTAACACTTGCTAGGGCATTGAGTGTTTTGCGTTAGTATGGTGATTTAAAAGTTTGGATGGTTCTCTAATATATAATAATAGACTACTGTATATTATAGGACCACCATATCCTTATTAAATTTGTCGAAACTCAATGTTTAATTAGGAAAGAAGGAAAAGTTGTTATTTCTATTTGAAATACCATTAAAGAAATGTTATGGAACTAATTAACTTTTGAAATTCAATACTCAATAAATAATTTGCATGTTAACAATGTGGCGGCTACAGTGATGTACACTTAGTTACTTTCATGGCCATACACCACCACACTAGGTGGTAACTATCATTTTGCATAGAAGTGATAGTTTAGGAGAGATTTTGTGGAATGTATTTGTCAGTGATTGTGAAGCTCAATGAAGTTGGGAAATTCAAATTTCTATTTTGTTTTTAGTATTTTCTCCCCGCATGGCTTCAACAGACTGCGCAAGCTAAAATGGAACAATGGGAGTTTAGATTCTTTTGGACCAAATTTAAATTGGCTGGCAAGATTATTAAAATTATTAAAATCCAGTACTCTAATGAATTCAAAATAATGTCAAAAGTTCTGCACTTGGTTCTAATCTTGTTGTTCAGATTTGCTACAAAGAGACTTTGCTGGATTTCAGAAGCATCAAGGGAACAGAACCTCTTCTGCCTCTGGCTTTCTCTGGGTAAAAGAGGCCCTTTACTTAGATTCTTATTTTTTCTTCATTGGCAGGCCTATTCTGTGTTTTTCTCTGTGCTTTGCAAACTGTTCTCTCTGGCTTCTGACAGATTTCTTAGGGAACAGTTTACAAAACCAATATTTAGCTATGTTGTTTAAGGTCTTGTTTTTTAATGTTGGTACGCCAAGTTTTGAGAAAAAAGATACATGGGAATTCAAGTTAAGAAAACCCCAACAATGTGGAAAAGTAAAAAATGAGTTATGTTCAACCCGGGCAAATGCTGAAATGATTAACTGGCCGTTATGAGGCTGGTAGGTTTGCACAGGGAGAACAAATCAAAGATATTTTTTATAAGAGAAAGCGTGAAATCTAAAACTTCTGAGAATCCTTAATATTCGGAAATGGCAAAACCCTAACTTAAACTTTAAACATGCTATGAAGATCAGTGGACAAAGAAGGGAAAGGAATTTTTAATCCTTATGCCCTGAGTGCAGTTAAATTGGAAGTGGCATTTCAAAAGGCCTTAAGAATTTAGTTAAGAATCCTCCTAATCACAACTGGCTTGGAGTTTCCAATATGAATGGGCAGGAAATGGTAACACAAGCTCCACATCCTGGACCAACAATTCAATTCCCGATTTTGCCTTTGTGAGAACACAAGGAATATTTAAAAATGTACACTCCAAAGCTCGAAGTTTGGCCACTGAGATGATAGCAACTAGCAATGATGTTTCCTACGTACTCATGGAAGTTCTGAAAGATCTCAAGTCTGCAATGAACACATATATTGCAAACCTTGTCAAAAGGAAGGATCCTGAAATAATATCACTTATTAAGTTATATCAATATGTGGTTAATCCGGATAACATTATCTGCAGTTTGGCTGAAATTACCGGAACAATCTTGCCTTCAGAGCTTCAAAATCCTTCCTTTCACAATAAGAAGGATGAAGATAGTGATCAGTCTGGAAATGTTCGCCCTAGTTCCCGTCTGCATTTTCTGTTCGCCTGGTCTATCTATTCTTTCTGTTCTGATGTTCAGTTTCATGTTAGTATTGGTTCTGTCCTTTCTGGTTTTTTCTCGTTATCTGGTATCTAAATGAAAGAACTATAGACGAAATCTGATCCTCCCTTTTTTTTGGATATGCAGCTAGTTCTTCTGTGCTAAAAGTTTGGTTTCTTGTCAGTCACTTGTCCGTTTTAACGCCCTCCTCTCAGTTTTGAGTTGGTTGTCTATCATGCTAAATAGATAGGGTCCCACTAATAGAAGCCCTTTATTTACCCAGGGTAAGTAAACACTGATAAACTGTATTGAACTGATGCTATCATCTGTTCTCAAATTTAGGTTCCTTGTCGTTTATTTGTCCGTTTGAACGCCCTCCTCTCTGGTTTGAGTTGTCTGCCTAACATGCTAAATTCACAGGATCCCACTAATCGAAGCCCTTTCTTCGCCCAGGGTAAGTAAACACTGATAAACTGCGTTAAACTAATATTTCCTTTCAATTATATAATGCCCATTACCACTAACAGCAGGTTAGATGTATAGAACATCCATAAAACAACGGTGGTCAGAATTTCAGATTGTCAAGGACAGTTGCCAACGGGAAGAACACGAATTCGAAGTTGAAATGGGTTTCTGCTATTCGCAAAATGGGTTTTCGTTTGGATCAAAATGGGTTTCTATCATGTTCTTTTTTATTGGGATTTCTATGATATTTTTTACAAATCCATTGAAAGAAAAGCACCGAAGGCGAGGAACTGACCTGGTCAAGTTTTTCCCTGTGATTTTGAAAATGAGTGTCTGCAAGCCCTCTCAACATATAAATCTGAGAAATGCTTCTGTACTTTGAATTCTCTTTACCTGTTAACCTCGTCATTTCCTTAGCGTCCGAATCAGATATAAACCCAAATATAAAACATACCAATAACAGCCCCCCAAATCCCCTGTAAAATCTACATAACTCCATCGCCTCTGATGCCATTGATCGCTGACTGTCCTGTAAATAATTCCAACTACCATAATGAAAAGGGAAATTATAAAAGAACAAAGCGGCTGCTCCAGCTCAGATATTATTGACGATTTCCCGTCCGTTGTCGTGCTTAGGGAGGATGCCAGCCTTGCGCCTCCTTCCTTCATGGTTTCCCACAATGGGCCATGCCAAGAGCTCAGTCATAATTGAATAAGTTTTCCAGCTTTGCAAGTAGACGGCAAATTGGTGATAGATGTGTACATAATTCCATTCTTATTTTGGATTAATCTGTCGTTGCAATGCGGTGGTTGACTCCAATTGAGACGAAAACGCGTTCTGCACGCGCCCCCTTGATCTCGTCGTCTAGGAGCGCAGTTAAAAAAAGTGCCCTTGTCTGAGACCGTTTGAGATTTATCGCCTCGTTCCAAACTAATATTTTAAAATTTGAGGTTTGGACGCAGGCATATCGGCCGCAATTCTTGCATTCCGTATTCAGAATACGATATCCACTGTTTGTGGTCGACTCTGAAAGATGGAATTGGAATTTCGATATTCCAATTTGACCAAAAAAACGGGCATTCCATCTTCCACTTGAAAAGGTGGAATTGGAATACCATCTTCGCATGCCCATTTTCAAATTCCAATTTAACTGGGTCGTCGGGTCCGCGTGGGCGTTAATTCCGTTTGACATCCGCATTTTCGTTTTCGTCGGGTCCGCGTGGGCGTTAATGAGCAGTTTGACATCCGCGTGCCTTCGAAACCCTACTGTGCGGCTCTTGCTCTTCGGCGTTTTACAAGTCTTGCTCACACTGTTCTTCGGCGTTTTACAAGGTATGTTGACTCTTGCTCACACTGTTTTCAAGACAGAATCTCAATATCTTCCGTTTTGGAACAGAATCTTACATTTTTTCATATTTCTATGCA
>MU225542.1:364872-381858 GCA_018584345.1 Thuja plicata
TTTATGATAATCAATGATGGACGGCCGAGAAGCTCCCAATGGCAGTCATTGGGCTCTCGAGCATTCTCAGCCATTGATCTTAAAAAGAGGCTGGGCCTTTCTCAAATAGTAACGCCTACGGCGTAAAAATTAATAGATTTTGTAGTTTTCTTCTTAATTAGATGGCATCAAATAATCGTTTCAATACTTATAAGAAAACTTTTATGGAATGGGGAGAATGGCAAGCAATTTAGCACATGCAATGCAAGTGGATGGGCGAGCAATGAACAGCAAGCTAAGGAAGGAGAATAGTGAACAAATTTAGTTGAGTGGCAATCGTAAGGCAAAGACACTTGGTTTGGGACTTTCTTCGAAGATCATTGTTGTTCATTTTGATCCTTTTAAATTGTGGTTCTATTGCTCAAGTTGATACCTCTACAATTTGAAACTCAAGTTTAAGGTGCCTACCTTTGGCTCGAGCTACTTCTATGGCTTCCCCTCCTGATTTTGGTCATTTGTCTTCCAAGTCGGCCAACTATAATACTTGTAAAAATGCTTCCAACTCCTTACCACAACAACAACAAAGACTTCTACAAGACTCAAATTATTAAGGCTACCCTAAGGTGGACCTAGAGTTAAGCTCTAGGGAAGATGTTGCTTTCTCTTTCAGCACATAGGGAGAGAATATCTCTCTTTCTCTAGATCCTATGTCGTGTCTCAAACCAACAATCATATTCATCTTTCTCTTTGGAACACTAATGTTACTTTGTCTTCTGAGCCTCTCGACCTTCACATCTCTAATCATTACATACAAGATATTTTCAATAATTTTTTACTGTAGATCTATCATTTTCTAGAAGAATGGGGAAGCATCCTTCAATAGAAGATTTTCTTGGTTTGGTGTAACATGTAATCACTTGAGGTGGATTTGTGTGATCATGGCTTATTTTTTGTGTGTTCTACCAAATGGCCCTTGGTTTCATGGTGATTAAAGTTTATTTATGACTCCTTGGTCTAGCTTTTTTGATCTTGCAAATGAGAGAATGACCAATGTCTCAATCTAGTTGTGTCATCACAATCTTCCTCTGGTAATGGGAAATTTCAGACTCGTTGAAACCTTGGAGGAAAATTTTTCAAAATTGATGAGGCATCTCTCAATAGTGCAAAAAATATTTTCTAGAATTTTTGTAATGGTGGACATATCTAAGCCCTTATCACATTTGGTCATAATCAACTCATCACATGGCTTGTGGTTACACTACATTAATTATGAGGGCCTCCCAAAGCAATGGTTCAAATGTACCCAAATGGGGCACAGATTACAAGTTGTATTGCTAAATCTAGTTCTAGGCTATGACCTGTTAACCTCAAAAAATGGGTTCGCAAAAATGAAAGCCCAAATCCTAACTTTGTGTGGAGGAATCATGGGAATTTTATGGACCATTCCATGCAACCCTCTTCTAATATCAAAGTTGCTAGGTCTTATTTAATATGTTGATTATCCCTATGGTGTATCAACAAGCCCTTTGATGGTTCTTCAAGACACACAACAAACCTATATTGGTAAGGTTGACTCACTACAACATTATTATCAATTTGTCAATGATTAGGATCTCTTCCATGTCTCATCAGAGGAGCAGGATCATGGAATCTATGATATTTTAGAACATGGGGATGAGTTGGCATGCACCAATTTCACTAACATCACCTAAACTGAGTAAAATTAAAAACCCAAAGATTAGTAAGCTAAGCATGCAACATGGAAGGAAATATAAAGCAAAAGAATGAAGAATGAAAGCTCAAGATTATATTGATGAGAGATCTCAATGAAATATGAAAATGCTCCTCATAATGAGGGACATTTAAAAGAAAGAAAATAATAAAGTCTTCATGGCCTTGCATCCATTTGTGCAAAGTTATCTCCTTTGCTATGTTTTGTCTAGAGGAGTGGTTTGTTAGTTTGCTACTATTGATGGCATACATACATATATGTGTGTGGGCAAACATATATGTACACACACATATATTTATGATTACAATTAATAATAAAAATATTGATGCACATGCATAATCAATGTAATTTAATAAATAAAGAAGAATAGTCACAATTGAATTGTGTAGATAGCATAATATTTGTATAACTAGGCAAAATCATGTGAAGAGAGCAATAGATAAAATTATTAGAAAAAGGCAATTAAATTAATTTTTTTAGCCAATTGTTGTCTAAGGGGATAGCTCTCATTCTATTAATATGAAAAAAGATTACACAAAGTCCATGCACGAGGAACATTAAACCCTTTGCACATTCGATGATCCTTTCCAATAGAGAAGGGAATGAAGGATCACTATTTTGATTGACAAAATCACTAAATTGGCCTAAGTCTCTATCCACTATGCCTTCCTTATACAACCTCAAAGATCTTTCTTGTGTCATTTTCATTTTTACATTTGTTAATCAATGGTTGCACGCTCGTCGATGAATATAGATGAAAGGGAAGCCTTTTGTGCACTACCAACATGTCATTTCATAGAGTAGCCTAGTAAGTTAGGAAAAGATTGAGCTATGACATTCAAAGGTTACACCTTGCAGGGCCTTCAAAATCATATCTTTCGGTTGCCAAAATATCACTTCAGGTTATGATTGAATTGAGGTCCTGGCAATCTGCGACACATGAAAATACTTCACTAGATACTTGATCAACGACTCAGTTAGATAGGAAATCTCACAACTGGATTAGCTTCACGAGATACATATCAGATGATATATTCATTGAGCATATCAAGATATAGACAAATTCAATTGTTCAAGTTTTCACATACACCTACCTTGATTTTATTTAAAAGAGAATTAATTGACTCGTTATCATTAAAGATTCTTTGATTTCTCTCCTTCCACAGATGCCAAATAATTTGAGTAGGTACCTCTATCCATGAGCCCCCCACAAAGCACCTTTAAAAGTTGAGGCCAAGAAAGGAAGGGTACTGACCATTCTAACTTGTTACAAAAATGTGACCAACACTAGTGTGTCACCTTATAGTGGAGAAGCAAGTGATTAGTAGTTTCCTGATGTTCTTTACAAAGAACACATCAATGAGTGATCGTCATGCTAATCTTCTAAAGCCTATCACCAGTTAAGATTTTGTTGTGCAATGTCCTCTGTGCAAACACGCCTACTTTGGATAAAACGTTCACTCCCCAGTAAAGATCCTTCATCCATAACCCACGATCCATGTCTGATTTGGCAATTGAGTATCTTAATTTGATTAAATAGGACCCTGACTTGGCAACACGCCACATCAACTCATTAGAACCACTGCTCAATAAAAGGTGCTTATTTTCCAATTCTATTGTGATTCGTTCCATACACCCTTTCTTGAGCATCTCAAACTCACTCCACTTATGATCACAAGGAACATTATTATTAAGGACTATCTTAAAGCAATCACACACCCTCTCTCCCAAAGCCATTATGGTCGAAAGAATGACATTTGAAAGCTGTGGTATTCTATCCAAGGAGTAGAATTAGTTCCATGAATCATGCCAAGACGAGGCACTTTCCCATTCCTAATATCGCATCTGAGAATTGGCTAGTCATAATGCCTTTGCATTTAATGATGAAATACCAACTTGAAATCCCTATTGGAGAATTCGCTATGGTCAAGATTTGGTTGGGATTTTTATTACATCCATATACTTCAGCGTCAAAAATTTGCTCCACCTAGCATCAAGGCATTTACGAATTCTCCAAGCCAATTGCATAGTGATTATGTCCGCCAGGGAAAGCCAATGACCCTTCCAACAATCCAATTTCTTAACACATTTCTCAATAGTTTTGTTCGAAAGGTCTCCTTTTCTTGTCTTGGAAACAACGAAATGCCAAGCTAGCACGAGGGAAGGCATTCTACTATAAAGTTGAGAATTGCCAAGTCTTCACTACACACTCTTTGATGTGTTGAAAAATGAAACTCTTTTTTTTTAATCAGTTGGCCCTATTATTAATTAGTTGGCCCGAATTCATAGAGTGCTCCAAAACGGTATTACTATACATTGTGCTCCATCGATTGTCTCTGCTTCATATAACAATCAGCTGTAAACAACTAGTGAGTTAAGGTTGAAACTTCCTAAAGCACTCTAATGCCTTTCCATCTACTACATTCAACTTTCCTACAAATTTCACGACTTAAAGCATCATTCGTAATAACGAAAAGAAAAGAGGACAGGAGGCCATCCTGTCGTATCCCCCTGATACTTTGGAAAAAAACACTTGGAGATCCATATATCACTACTGAATATCTCAATGTAGATATGCAACTGAATATCTAGTCAAGCCAATTTTTACAGAACTCAAATTTCTCCATTAATTTGATAAGGAATCTACATTTAACTCTATCATGGGCCTTACATCCAATTTAAGTAACATAATCACATTCGACTTCTTGATTGAATGAAGGGCTTCATGAGCAGCAATAATGCCATCTACAATGTTCCTGCTAGAGACAAACTCGCTTTGCTCTTGTGAAATTAGCTTAGGGAGAAGAGGCTTCAACTTGTTTGCCATCACCTTTGAAATGATTCTGTAAATTGTGTTGCATAAAGAGATTGGTCGAAAATCTAAGAATGATGAACAATATGCCTTTTTGGGATCAAAACAATATTTTTTTTGTTATTGATGTCCTGGCAATGGTAGATTTGGATCTCGATTCCTCTATAACCCACCACACATTGAGACCAATAATGTTCCAAAAAAAACCCGATACGTTATGCCTTGGAGCTTTGTCTAAGTACAAATCAAAGGTGGTCTTCTTGGCTTCTTCCATAGATAATAACCCCATCAAGAAGTAATTCTCTTCATTCGTGATAATCCTTGGTATACATCAACAAATTTGTCACGTAAAGCATCAAGCTCCTCAAAACTGTCAAGCATGCTTTGGAAGTAGTTGACCTAATTGTCTGAATTTCCTTTGGATCAATCATAATAATCTTTTCTTCCCTTTTTATCTACACAATCCTATTCAAAAAAAACATTATTTTATTAGTGTTATGAAAACAATTAGTAATAAAATCCTCGTTGTTAAGCCATACTTCGCGAGATTTTGATTTCTAATAGCATTCTTCTTACGCTAAGATATTCTAATATTCAACCAACAACCTTTTTTTTCTTTCATATTCAACTTGGGTAACGCATTATGTTGAGAACTAAGAGGCTCATGCTTAGCTTAAATAAGGATTGTTGTGAAGTTTCACAAGAGTGAGACCTCATGGCCTTGTGAAATGACCTTCGGGGTTTTAGAAGTTGGCTCTTCATTCTTGGGGAGGGAAAGGGAGAAGGAACAATCTCAAAGCAAAAGCTAAATCCACCAAAGTTTTTACAACACTTCAACAACCCACAACTAAACTTTTACAAAATAGGAATTCTTTGTTTTAGTGATATACTACGTCTGGGGATGGATGTGATGCACAAGCAGAGACCCAAATAAAGGCAGATACACCACTGCGGATGTAAGGCTTTCCAAGAGGGAAGACACAATGTAAGAAAGCTATCTTTGAGTGGAATCCAAAAAAGAGACATGCTAATGTGTTCCTCTTCCCCAAACATAAATAATTTGTACAAGGGTCAGATGAAAGCACATACACTTGAATAGTTTGCCCTCCTAGGATGCAAACTATAACTGATATAATTCATCATCCATTTTAGAGAAAAATGAAATAGTAAGGCAGTTGTATGATTCACTAATTCTCAAGATATATGGAAGACAAAAAGACCAACATTTAAATAAACTATACCTAATGCAAATAAAATCAGCACAAAACATCTGAATTAACAAAAGAAGGAATGTGACACAAGCACATTCTCCATAGTTTATTAAGAGCAAATATTCTAAGGCTAGAAATCAAGCTGCAGATTAGAAATATCACATAATACATCTGAAAAAACAAACTGGCTCTAAGGGTTGAAGAGCTTCACAATAATGTAAAAATCTTCTAGTTATTGATCGATTCATGTATATATGTATATCTTTACAATGCAAACTTCGAGGCTTTTATAGACTACTTCCCTGCGGATCAGGCAAAAACATGTCACCCACAATTTCAACGTGATCCTACCAAAGTATTCTTGTGTCGAAACTTTCATCATTAATCTTTAATGCTTCTAGGTGCCAATTCTCCTGCCTTCTGACTATTTCGTCATTATGGGGCTAGGAGTCATTCTCCACTTGTTGTTTTTATCTTTTTATTTTGCATGTCAGCGTTTTCCTAATCCGGAAAAGATTTTCATCAGGCTCCCCGGAAAAGATTTTCATCAGGCTCCCCTCCAAAGTAGAGGTGGTGATCGGTGTGCAAGAAAGTAGACCCCAATTATTATTCGAACAACGCGACTTCGACTGGGACACATGTCGCAGCGACAAATGTTTTTGAAGCTCCCTTGTTAGAGTTTGATGGGAGATGCGCAGTGAAGCAAGATTGTTGAGCTGGCCTGCAACGAGCATTTAAAAGGTGTGTTGAGAGTGTGGTGGATGGCAACATGTCGAAGCATAGGTCAAGACCGTGATCAAGGGGGACAATTTAGGTCTGGGGGCCGACTGTTGTGGATGCAATCTATAGCTTGGAGACTCACAAGGGAACCTTGCTTGCAGGGTTGAACTCCAGAAACTTTGGTTTCACAGATTGGTGCTTTATCCATTGATTTGCATTGGATTTTATCAACTCGCATTTAGTATCTTGAATTCGATCTTTATAATTGTGCTTGATGAAAAGAACACGCATCCTAGTCCATGTAGGGAGTATTGTTTTCCATTGTCTCTAGCCATTAGAAAATTTCAAACATAAGTAACCTCAAAGGAAAATCTGGTGAAGAAGCAAACCGTTCATTAGAAGGAGACTGGATATTCATGATAGGGAAAATCACGAGGGACGCAAGGATGTAAATCAAAACCGACAAGCATGGGGGCACCTCCAACCAAGAGTCAAGGCATACACCTTATCATCACGTGAGTGGGATCATACATTTATCTTGGCGTATGCACGCGTTTAAATCCTTACCTTTTTTTTAGTTTTTTTTTTTGAGGTAATCTTAGGTGAAATTCATCTCTGAATTTAATTATAGTTGGCCAATCTCTCATAGTCGACTCGATAGAGCCTTGCTACCAAACAGGTGTCTATAGCCATGACAAGGATATTGCCTTGGTTTCTACAAGCATATGTATCTACTACTGCCTTGGTTTCTACAAGAATAGATCTACTACCAGCCATATGTCCATAGCCCCGGTAGAGAGACTAGCATAACCTAAAATATTTAAACTATTTTTTTTTCTATAATTTAGACCTTTCCCTTTTTGGGATGTTGACAATTAAGTCAATTGCCAAGTTGGATATCAAGGTGGTAGCAAGAGTTACCCTTTAGATTTTTTACTTAATACAAGTTTGAATATCAGCCAAACACCAACTCATACAAGTAATTAATGAGTAATAATGCCACATGCATATGTTGAGACATGTAATATCTCCACTATCTTGTTTTACGAGTTAGCATTTATCAATATCAAATGTAATATTTATTCATTAAACAGTGAAATAAATACATATAATTCTTTTCAAAAACCAAAGTGTACAAAACCTTTATCACCCACGTTGTCAAGTAGACAAAGCATGTGAAGTGAATGTGTACCTAGAGAATGACGACCTTAGGAACATTGCCCTTGTATGAAAAATGTCACTTCACATAATGACTTACTAGCAATGATAAATGTTTGTCCGTTCAAACAGTCCTCGATGGCTATAAAAAGAGACTACCACCTTTAGAAAATCATTCCAACAATAGCATTTTGTATAGTTTATTAATCACTTGTGTGCTTAGCAATGTAGGGTTGGTTTTCCATGGATACATCAGTAAGGCTTACGACAAAAAAAGCCCAAAACTATTTTTTGGACCATGTGATTTAAGCACAATTGGTGTGTTTAATAAACATAGATGACAAACTGGTCTTAGCAATCGTGAAGTGGGTCTTAGGGGAGGTCTTTTTGAACACTGAAGACTAGTATAGGGTGAACATAGATATTGTGTCATGCTTTTTGGGCTCCCTACTAGACTTGTAATTGACAAACTAACTAGAGGATATTTGGGAACAACTACACTGAAGGCTTACGACAAAAAAAGCCCAAAACTATTTTTTGGACCATGTGATTTAAACACAACTGGTGTGTTTAATAAACATAGATGACGAACTAGTCTTAGAAATCATGAAGTGGGTCTTAGGGGAGGTCTTTTTGAACAGTGAAGACTAGTATAGGGTGAACATAGATATTGTGTCATGTTTTTTGGGCTCCCTACTAGACTTGGGTGAGTTGAAAGATGTAATTGACAAATTGATTAGAGGATATTTGGGAACAACTACACTGAAGACTTGGACAAGGTCTTGAGGGTGGCTCAACCAGGAGTTGGGATTTTTCTTGTCATTGTCCTAAGGGCATACCTTGAGAAGGATGTGGCGATGTCTTGGTTTTCATTTGTGTCATTTCTATGCATCAAAAAAGAGAGGCCAATGCACTGGTTTTTTTGAAGCCACTCACAAGAAACAATGTTGTCATTAAGCAAAGTTGGCTAGATGAATTCGATACAAGGGTGATCTTTGAACGGGGGGGACACATCAGATAGTGATGAATTGGAGGAGGAAATTTTACCTACAAACATGGAGAGAGAGGAAGGCATTGGAAATGTCTCTCCCACTAATTCTCTCAATTGTGTAGCCAACTAGCTTTGACAAAGATATGCAAAAAGTTTTGACACCCCTTTTGAAAGATTTTTATCCTTCTGCTTCTTTTTGAAAGGCTTCAAAAATATATACATAATTGTATAAATTGCTCTTATGAATGAAATATACGTATATCATGTATGATGAATGCATCATGTGCTAAATGTGTCTTTTCTTCATTTCAATTTTAGTTTCCTTTTACAAAGATTTTTTCGCGTTAGTAAATGAAAACAATATCCTAAAAATAAGAAAAATTCTAAAACAAAAGGTTGTGCATACATTATGCAAGTAAATTAACTGTTCCTTCTGAGTAAAGAAAATCTCTTAAAATTTATACTAGAGATGGGAAACTTTGTTTTATATAGTTGTTAGATTTTAGGATAGCTGCAAATGTAATAGCACTATATGTTGTATGTATTTTCCAAATGCAACAATCTCTCTTTCATTTATATTGGGAATGAGGTTAGGAGAGATATGTCCCTTCATGGGACATGTCTATTCATTATTATTTATAAGAAAGGACATGCCTCTTCCCATTAATTATAATTTAATCAATCTTATAATGTTTCATCAATCAATTATTAATTAAGAATAATGTAATAATTTAATATTGAATATTAAATTCCATATGATTAATAATAATATAACATATATAATATATTATTATTAATCAACATATATTATGTATTCTAATGATCATACGACTGAAGCTACAAACATTAACACTCCCTCTTAGCTAGGGAGGATGATCAAACAGAATGTGTAGTGGTCTCTTGTGTCAACAATTATGACCCTCACCATAGCTATACAAAACATCAACACTCCCTCTTAGCTAGGGAGGATAAATCAATCCAATTTCAACACTTATATGACACTTGACAACATAAATCATATGATGTAAGAAATAAAAGCATCATCCTCATGATGCAATCAATAGAAACATAGTTTCAAGATGTGGATTGCCTCCATCGATGATTCTATCTACAAGCTCTCCGATGGATTGCCTCCATCGGTGATTCTATCCACAAACTCCCCAAGCTTTAATGTGGATTGCCTCAATCGGTGATTCTATCCACAAGTTCTATCTATTATGATTTGTTTCAGCCATTATAAGAAGTCTATAACAATAGAAGATTTCCATCATTTGATATCACATTTGATATCTTGAGTATTGGCTTATCAAAATGTCAACACATGACATTCACCAAATACTCTGAGTATTGGCCTATCAGAACATCAACATATGATATCCAACAAGTACTCAATAAGGTATTGGTCTGCAGAACATCAACACATGATATTCACCAAATACCTATCATATATATATACAAACAACTCATAGACCGTCAATGACATCTAACACGTAGTTGTTTATTTACAAGATATATCTATGCAAACAACTTATAGACCGTCAATTTAATGACATCTAACACTTAGTTGTTGCTTTGCAAGATGTATCTATACAAATAACTAATAGACCATCAATTTAATGACATATAACACTTAGTTATTTCTTTACAAGATATAATTATGCAAACAACTCATAGATTGTCAATTTAATGACATCTAACACGTAGTTGTTGCTTTAATTCATCATGATCTGTTTCAACATTATAAATAATGTATATCATGATTTAAGTTATTGTAAGGTCGTCACATTCCAATAACTTTTGCAAATACAAGTGATAATCATTTGGAATTTGTCATTTCCTTATGATGTACACAGGAGAAAGGGCCCATTAATATCATATAGTCACACATATAGACTTTCAAACTCCCTCTGAATATCATGATCATCTGATCTCCTCATCAATGATGCTTTTGATGGAGCATCAGACTCCATTTGAATCTGACATCAATTCTCCTTTTCCTGCAAGAGCATCCTCAAAAAATATCAAGGCAAATAGCTTTTATAGTACGTATAGAAATACAAATAAGAGAGATACTACAATGAGTAGATAAATATAATATTCAATAATAATAAATGTTTATCTGCACATCAACATCCTTGACACAAGTTGCTTCAATGAAGGTCCATATACATCAAATCATAAAACACCTTCTCAGATTATTTGAGAGACATCTCTCCTTTGAATTATCTCCCCACTAAGAATGGTTCAAATGGAAATGTAAAATTGGTTATTATTCTCCCCCCACACTGTACAATTCTCACTCTTATATCGTTGAACAATTCTCATGTCTTCTTATGAAATGACTTATTTTTCCAAGAGAGGTGATATTCTATAATTGATGCTTTCTTTCTAGAAATATACACCCTTCCTTGAATGCATGCTTCTTTGTTAATGTTTGACCACGATCATAACGAATTAATATATCTCTTTAATGAAAGTCACTTTCAGGAATTTCACATAGACCCGTACACATTTCGTCATAATTTTTGAACGCACTTTTTCTTTCCAGTCACTCCAGTGAGATTATTCAACATTAGATTTTCATAAACATATCCAAAATTTAGAAAAATCCAACGGTGGATTTGTGAGATATGGTCTCTGTACTGAGACTATATTTTATGAGACAGTCACACATTCACCATCAACAAAATACTCTCTTACATTTGTAGTATGGCTCCGATACCATGTTAGATTTTAGGATAGCTGCAAATGTAATAGCACTATATGTTGTATGTATTTTCCAAATGCAACAATCTCTCTTTCATTTATATTGGGAATGAGGTTAGGAGAGACATGTCCCTTCATGGGACATGTCTATTCATTATTATTTATAAGAAAGGACATGCCTCTTCCAATTAATTATAATTTGATCAATCTTATAATGTTTCATCAATCAATTATTAATTAATCTAATAATATAATAATTTAATATTGAATATTAAATTTCATATGATTATTAATAATATAACATATATAATATATTATTATTAATCAACATATATTATATGTATTCTAATGATCATACGACTGAAGCTACAAACATTAACAATAGTAAACAACATTGTTTTAGAGTATACTTGCCTCTGAGAAGGTTAGTGAATCAAGGTACTTTTCTTGAGCCTTGGCATGTTTAACTCTTAACATCGTACCTTGGTTTTCAATTATGCATGAGCATACTTGAGAGAGATGTCATCTTCTGAATATCTTTTCATTTAATCACATGATAATATAGACCATTAAATGATCCTTCACATTCGTCACCTTTTTCGAACCAAAAAGATATGTGAGGTGCACTTAGGGGTGTATCATCCTAAAATGTTAGCACCTATAACTAGATGCTATATTAGGCCCCATTTTGGCATTCTTGATATTTCACGCATGTTATGCTTGATCCAGCAACCCATCTCCCCCAATTTTGGCATATTTTCCTCCTTTCTGACTCCCCATTCAAATTTTAGCCTATTTTCTCAAGTATAGAATGCCTTGGGTGATGTATACCCGAGTATAGAACATTGTGGATGATCTATACCCCAAGATTCAGGACCAAATTTAAATAGGTGGCCTATTGTGGTGTTTTAGTGGAAAATTAGATCATGTGTTGGCCTCCACCAATTTTTGAATCCTAAAATATTGTGAGAGGTATATAAGTGGCATATCTCTCCTTCTTTGGACATAGATACAATCCATTATCATCAAGTTCATAAGGCAAGTTGGAATTCAAGTGCTCTCCTGCATTTTTCATCCAAGCATTCAAGATCAATTTTTCAAGGATCTAAGGCATCTTTGAAGGTAATCTTCTCCATTGTAGAAAGCTTCTCTCCCATGATGACCAAGTAAAGGAGGTCTCAATCAAGCAAGAAGATCCTCTAACCATCCATATGCATTATTCCTTCGAAGAAAGTGTCCACCAAGCAAAAAAACATTGAGGATCTATGAGGAGTATTCATAAATCTATGCATTTGCGAAGGCCCCCTTGATTCCTTTCCATATTCATGGCTCAATAAATATAATTCAAGAAACATACAAGCATCTTCATAAATATGTGTGATCTCAATATTCATTTATGAAGGTATAAGGTAGATGTAACATTTACCTTTTTATTCACATACTTTACTTTCATGCAATTTCATTTCAATTTTAAGGTTGATTCCTAAACTAGGTTTGACCAAGGCAAACCACTTTTCGCAACATTTTCCTCATTTTTGTGTAGGAACATACATGGTAAATCTATCAGGACTTAATCTGGAAAGTACAAGATCCAACAGACTGTTAGTAAAAGTTTCATAAAAAAAGTACACAATATAGAACGACTCAAGCGATTTGTACCCAGGAATAGAACCCCCAAGGTGATCCATACCCTGCAATTCACTTCCAAATTGAAACTACAGGAAATGGTATTGTCTTATGGTTGTTGTTTCAAATCACTATAGGTTCCTATTTGTTTTTTGTCAATCTATGTTTGTTTAAACTTGTCATATTCACTTATTTAGCCTTTTATCTTGCATCATCTTATCATATTCCCTTAAATCCAATTTATTCTAATAAATCACAGTGAAATATCATTGCACCCTCTTAGTTCTTAACTCCTACTTGAGCGTATTGAGTCATCTTCCTTATGTGTGTACATTAGGAAAAGGTGGACAATCGCCCTTATGCCTTGTTTCCCTCTTCCTTTGTACATTTTGGTGAACTTGACTCATAACATTTCCATTTTGATTTGGATGTTTAGATCTCTTTTATTTACATCTAATTAGTAAGCATTCTTTTCATTAATTATTTATGCATTTGCATTGATGAAAAAAGACAAAAAAAAAAATCCATATCGTCTCATGCATTTTTCTCACGTTTTACTTTTAGATTAGTTTTATGATTGATGTATTTCCTTAAGGTAATAATGGATTGGCCTCCCTTCTATCCCTTTTTCCCTTTCTTAAGGACCCTCCTATCCATTAGGACATATTGGTGCAAGAAGATGTTTTTAACCCTTCTTTCAATGATGTCTCCCTTTGGGGAGAAGTGTTGGAGATTGATGTTAACTCTTCTCTTAATATGTTCCTCCCCAAGGAGAATAACTTGGTAAAATTTTGACCAATGACTTTCCCTTCAAGAATCAAGCTTAAGTGAATTATGATTATCCTTGTCCTAAAGTTTGTTCCTTCCATTTCTACTCTCAATGATCTCCTTATTTTAGATAAACCATTGGACAATGATGTTAATTATTCTCTTGCTCATGAAATAACCTAAATAAAATAATATAATATTGTGGTTGACATTTCTTCTATTCCCTTCAAAAATGACACATTTATCTATGATATTGACCCTTATCCTAAGATGAACCCCCTTTATGAGGATATTTTTGTGCAAGAGGAGGATATTATAAAAACCTTTATTACCATCATCTTTCCTTCCTTAAATGAAATCCCTTTTAGAGATGGAGCATTGATGTAAATCTTTGATACCCATTCTAAATATTGTCCTAATCATACGAATACCTTGGGAGAAGAGGATAATATCATTACAACTTTCCTTGATGCTCTATGTTAAATGTCCGAGACAATTGAGAGGGGGGAGGGTGAATCAGTTGTAGATTAAAACTGTTACCAATTTTATAGATCTAAATTCATAAAATTAATTATTTAACCACTTAACCAATTCAAATATAAACATGAATAATCACATGCATGAACCATACCCAATGAACACCATATTTTTACTTGGAAAATCCAAGATGGTAAAAACCATAAAGAAGTTAATTCTCATGAATAAAAATATTGGTTAAGGAGATTTTACAAAAGGTAGCTTACTGCTAGAATTCTCATTTCCTAGAAGGGATCACCACCCTAAGAAAGAAGAATGAAAAGGAAATCCATCATTGGAGTACAACTATTAGAAGAATCCCTTGGCTCACTGCCTTCAATATCTAACGACAATAGAACACATGCTCTGCTCACAATCCAACTTCATGCTTTCACATAACCTTGTACAATATATTCGATCTTCTTTTTAGGCAACTTCCATACTATTCCATCACAATCATCCTCTTATTTATATTGATCTTTAAAACATGAAATTACCAAGTCATCCATCAAAACATAATTTCAAATAGGTCCAGACTAAACATTCTCGTGGTGGGTGTTAGCTGTTTTTCCCTGACCTTGTCAAAGAAAAGGCTAATTAACGAGGATCAAACAAATCCTCCTACACTTTGAGTAGCAAAGGCTCAGGTGGGTGTACCTGTTGGATTCACTTCTTTTAGTGAATCAGGGGATGGATTCATGCGCATCACACTTGATATAACAATCATTCACAGCTCTTTAAAACAGAAAGGGAAAATGATTTGAATAAATGATTGATGAAGAAACTACCAGACAGACCAGAGACCAGTGCCTTATTTATTGGGAAACAGAGTCAAACAAATGTGCAATCCCAGAAAACTTCTAACTCCAAACTCGAAAACCCGAATGAAATGCCTTGCAAGCCATTCTTCTCATTTCAATTCCTGGACATCATATTCATATGCAGACTTAAAATTCTCAGAATTTGAATACAAGGCTTTCTCTCCTTGAGAGAAACTCAGATTCAAACGCATAGATACCTTGTAACTGGTATATTAACATGCCTTACAAGTTAATATACAAGAATCAAAACGAACATACAAAGACATCATACAAGTTCTGAACAGGGATTTCCTTTGATTTTCATTAAAAATTATCTGAAACTATGCATTGCAAGACCATGAACACAAAAATTAAAACTCCAAAAGCCTGGAAGCTGCCCAGCAGCATAAATTTCAACATCCATTACAATTCATAAGAAAAACTTAGATATAGGAGAAGGAGAGAAACCAATTTAGTCACCGACACCTGTCCTTCTCTCTCATAAAATATCTGCAACCACTTCCTTCTGTTACTGCCAAAATCTAATTTGTTATGCCCTTAGATGGTCTGTAAAATTAGATTCCTCTCTTCAATACCTTTCCAACGGTATATAATAGCTGATACTTTTGATTTAATTTCCCCCTAGAATCATAAAAAATACTTGGCCTTTCCGTGCATAATTTTTGAACAATTCTAAAATATTTGAATATTTTTCAATAGTCAAACTATTGAATTGAAATAAAATTTAAAGCTCTGTGTATTTTACTCTTTTTTTCTCACATTGCACCAGAATCTGACAAGTGGCGATCGCTGATTTGCTCTAAAAATTCACTTTTTTAACTCCTACCTGTCTCCATCTTGCCTGTGCGAGTGCGCGACTAGGCCATTACCGCTCAGTCGCAACACCTTTTTACCTCATTGCAAACCTTGCGTGAGTGCGCGACGAGCTGAGTCGCCCACTCACGTGCATTTTCAATGATCTCAATGTTTAAGCGCGATTGCGCGACGAGCAATTTTGGGTTGTGCGACTGAGCGACTAAAAGCTGCGCAACGAGCTCGGTCGCTCACCCGCACATCATGTCAAGCAATTCCTCAAACCTGCGTGACTGTGCGACGAGCTGAGTCACACAGTCGCGAGCTAAATCGTCGAGCTCCTTCCTCCGGCGCGACTGAGCGACGAGCTCCTTCCTCCGCACGACTGAGCGACTTTCTCCTCTGCGACCGCGCGACTGTCTCTGCAAAATTTTGGCGTCATTCCTTTGGGAACGCTTCCTGAGGCACCATCTGGCCGCGCATGGAGAGCTCTGGCCGCGCGTGGAGAGATTCCTCTTTCTTCTTCAAACTAGTATGTTTTCATCTTTGCTTATAAACATTTCATTTTTCTACTGCAGGATGAATGTGGGATATATAAACTTATGTTTTATAAGCATTTTCAAAATTTGCTTCAAAATACTGGGGTCCATCCATGTCTCCATTCCTCCAACCCTCAAGAGCTCGCCCAAAGCCTCTGGGCTCTCTTACTTACCTTAAGAGTTAGTGTTTTACCATATAAACACTAAAAAAGTCACCACAGAATGAATGTGGGACAATATAAATTCACCATTTTTTCATTTTCTGGGACCTTGCACTGAGTGCTGCTCACTAACAGCACTGCGATCTTGCAAATAGAAAGCATGAACCTATTTTAACACCCTTGGCGCCACTTCCTGTGGAATCAAATCTGCAAATAACAATTTAAAAAAATTGAAAAACTCTCTCTGCTATCGCAGCCTGCAGGAAACATTCTGTTGAAACAGTTCACATCCCCCTGTCTATGATTACTGCACTGATTGGCAGCAGAGATATACATTTAAAACTCCCTCCCAATCTCCATTGTTTGCGCAAACTACATGGGATGGCTGAATTGCAAAGTAATCTTCAAATTGAGTGTTTTAAAATCTGCCAACATCCACCACTATTACCTGCGC
>MU225542.1:411253-423548 GCA_018584345.1 Thuja plicata
TTCAATGGTTAAACTAAAACAAAATGACCTATTTCTAATGCAACTGAATTGTAGATTTTCAGATCTATTTACTTACAATATCTTTCTGATCAATGTATCAATACAATTCCTTTGTACTTAACTCTTTTTGCTTTGTGATGCTGTACTTTTCTGTCCGTCAGTGTCTGCAGAATTCTTTAGCTCTCCCTCAGCTTGATTGAGCAGGACTGCATGAAGTTAATCCTTCATTAGTTTCTCTTCAGCATCTTCTATCAATTCACTCCCCTGTGTATCTGATTAATTATTGACCACACAGAGAATGAAAAATGCTTGTCTCTTAAATAGACATGATATTCCTTAATTCTTGGTTCTTGATTCTCGGTGTGAAAAACAATCCAGCCAAATTGATTTATGGCTTTAACTCCTGATTTACCTCATAGTTATCTTCTTGCCAATTGTACAAATCACTTACTTAACTGTGGTCGAATAAAACAAATAAAACAACCAGTTAAGTCTATCGTTTAGCTCTGTCAGCTAGATATTTTGTTGTTTTCTCATCTCTCTATTCTGTTGGTCAATTCTGTAGTTCATTGTCGGTGATAACTACCAGTTCCGTTGGTGTTGCTTCAGGATCTTCGTCCGTTGGGCATCATTGGATCTTGTTCACCAGGCAACGCTATTTTTAGCTCATCAGGCATCCTTTGAATCTACTTCATCAGGCAATACTGTCTTCTACTCGTCGGGTATCACTGTGACTTTTATCTCTATCTTTACTGATGGTGCGCACTCCGCCGGTGTATTCTGTCACTTAGTGAATACTTGACTTTTATGCATTGTTGAAAGCATAACCTCTATTCCATTGATTCTCTGAAGTCTTTGGCATTATGTGTATGACCATACAGATGATATCAAGTTAACATCAATGACAATACAAACCATTAACTGATTTAATGTATTGCATCATCTTCAACTTAATATAGTGAACCATTTAATTAGTTACATGTCATCATCCTCTTCATTCTTATTCTTGCCTTTATCCTTGAAGGGAAAGGGTAGTATTTCAATCTCTTGTCCTTTTTAAGGATCTATTTTCCCTTGGTTCAAGTGGTATTTGTTTATCATGTGATGTATTTTCCTACATAGAGTTGTTTTATTATTATTATGGATTCTCTCTTATGAAAGAGGTGTGTATCCTTGATCACAACCTCTTCCTTGTTTGCAATTTTATGTTCAAATAAAGAAATACCTCACTAAGCGGATAAAAGTTTGTCATCCTTCAGCAGTGAGGATGGTATGAATTCTTGTTCTCCTTCCACTTCTTCAGGCAACAATGTTATTTTTTTTGAGATTTCTTCTTACTCTTTTCAACATCCTTTAAAAGGATCCTTTTATGCTTGTTGCATGATATATGTTTTCATTTGTCCCTTCCTTGACCTCATAGGAATCATGACCTCTTTTTCTTGGACTAGATGTTGCTTAAGAAATACCTCCTTGGTGTTAAAAGTGCTTTATAATTGTTCCACTTTTCCTTAAGATGTCAAAACAGTCATATTTTACCATCTTAAAGGGGGGCATATATGGCCTCCTTATTGCAAATATTCTGATTACTTCAAACATTTCAAGTAGAGAACACACACATAATACAATTTTCTAGGGCCAAATTACTCTCCTTTGTACATTTTTGTGTATTTCCTAGGATAAAATACTTTCCTTAAACTTTCCTCTTATTACATTATCATGTCATGCACATTATTCCATGGATCCTTAGATTGATCCTGCTTTTCTAGATTCCTTCAGAGACTATGCTTTTCTTAGTAGAGACAAGACTTTCCTTAAGGACTAATCCTCTTCTGGTGAATTTCCTAGTGGACTATTAATTTCTTGGTTATCCTTTTTTGATGGGTTTACTAGCATCTCATAGCTATCTAGACTATCAATTCTATCTTTTTGCAACAATGGATTCTCTTTGCATGAACCATAGTAAGGAAAAACCTCTCTCTCTCTCTCTCTCTCTCTCTCTCTCTCTCTCTCTCTCTCATGTTTCCTCTTTTTATTTTGATTTTGGAGTTGATGAGGACCTAGGTCACTTGGGTGCTTAGTGTCTCGTCATCTTCTTCACCTTGATTATATTTCTCCAATGCATTGATCTACTTTACTATGAGCATGAGGTAGTCTCATAATCCCGCTAAAGTGAGGGCTAAATGTACCATCCTAAAAAGTTAGCACCTATAAATAGATGCTCAATTAGGCCCCATTTTGGAATTCTCAAGATTTCATGTCCATCATGTTTGATCCAACAACCCATCTCCCCTAATTTTGGCATATTTTCCTCCTTTATGACTCCCCATTCAAATTTTCATCTATTTTCTTTGGTATAGAATTCCTTGGGGAATGTATACTAGGTATATAATTCCTTGGGTGATCTATACCCCAAGGTTTGGGCCAAAATTTACATGGGTGGCCCATTATAGTGTTTTAGTGAGAAATTAGATCCTGTGTCATCCTCCTCTAAGTTTTTAATACCTAAATGTTGTGAGAGGTATATAAGTGGCATATCTCTCCTCATTTGGACATAAACACAATCCATTATCATCAATTTCATAAGGCAACTTAGAATTCAAGTGCTCTCCTACAATTTCACATCCAAGCATTCAAGATCAAGTTTTCAAACATCAAATGGATCTTTGATGGAAATATTCTCTGTTGTAGCAAGCTTCTCTCCCATGATGGCCAAGTAGAGGAGTTTTAAATAAGGCAAGAAAATAATTTGACCATCCACATGCAGTCTTACTTCCAAGAAAGTGTCCATAAAGCATAACAACATTGAAGATCTATTAGGAGTATTCGTAGATCTATGCATTTTCAAAGGCATCCTTGATTTATTTCTACATTTCATGGTTCAATAACTACAATTCAAGCAACATACAAGAATATTCATAAATATGTGTGATCTCAACATATATTAATGAAGGTATGGGGTAGATTTAACATTTACCTTTTCATTTACATACTTTAATTTCATGCAATTTTATTTCAATTTTAAGTTTGACTCCTCAACTAGGGTTTGACCAAGGTAAACCCATTTTCACAACATTTTTCCTATTTTTATGTGTACAAGAATAGGTGGTGAATCCATTAGGACTTAATCTAGAAAGTACATGATCTGGAGAATTGTTCGTGAATGTTGAAAATAAAAGTATAGGGTATGGCTCAAGCAATTTGTACATTGGAATAGAATTCCCAAGGTGATCTTTACCTTGCAATTCAACTTTGAAAGAAAACCACGGGTTGGATTGTCTTCTAGTTATTGTTTCAAGTCATTGTAGGTTCTTGTCTATTTTTGTCAATCTGTGTTTGTTGTAACTTGTCATATTCAGTTATTTATCCTTCTATCTTATATCATCTTATCATATTCTTTCAAAGCCAACTCATTATAATCAATCATAGTGAAGGATCAGTGCACCTTCTTAGTGCTTAATTCCTACTTGATCCTATTAGTTCATCTTCCCTCTATGTATACATTAGGAAAAGTTGGATGATCCCCCCTGTTCATTTTTTCCCTTTTTATTTTGTACAAGGGGAAATAAGAATTTACATGGGGGTCCACCTAGAAGGGTAAATACACAATAAAACTTAGTGGAAACAAGAAAATCTTGCCTACTCTAACCTAACTAGCTACCCAACACCTCAAAGGGACCCGTAAACTAAATTTTTGAAGTATGTTCCCTAGTGACCCAAATTATTTTATATGGTACAACTCTTTACATTTTGATGTAGGAACAAGGGAATTAGGTGATTGTAATCTTATATTTTAAACTCATTAGGAAAAACAACATATATATACATGGTTGGGTCGTTTCCTAATGATGAATATATTGGTTGACTTGGTAATGTAATAACCTCATGTCCTGACATGGATGTGATTGGAGTGAATTGATGAGGTAGATACTTTGATAAATACTTGATGGGAATCCTCATTCAAGTAGTGAATGCTCAACATAGAGGATCTAATAGGGTTTCATGTTCTTTGTGTTTGTGGGAGTTATATTTGAGGGATCTAGAGAAATCTCTTCTCCATGAGATGGCTATCCTTTGGTGGTGACCTTTCTTCAAGTGATGAGAAGAAAAGTTCTATTTCATCCCAGAACTAGGTATATCTTTCCTTGAACACACTTGGATCCTTGATGATCTCCTCACATATTATGCTTTGATTCTCTTTTGATTATTCAATTTTGGGTTGAGATTCCTTCTTCTGCACATCATTAGGGTTAGGCTTATGACTTCTTCACACTCTTAGTTTCAGGACCTTGTACTCTTGGTTAAGTGTAGTTCTTGTTTGATTCTCTTTCCCATTATCTAAGACATCAGGAGAGTCAAAATATTCTTTTATGTAAGGTCAATGTCCTATGTTTTCTACCTTTAATGAAGCATCACATGCTAGATAAGAAACTTTATAGGACTAGGGTGTCAAGTTTTCTCTATCATCTTCAAATGACCAACTCCTTCTCCATATTAACGAGCCACCTTGGTAAAGTGATAGAGTCTCAGGGAGAAGGGTATGAGGAGGAAAAAGGTCTTCCAAGTAGGGCATGTGGTACCTTTATTCAAAAATAGGGGCACCAACTATAGGGAACACACTAACCAATCATCTCTTCCAACCTCATGTCCTAACTAAACGTGGTCATCGCCTAAGTCTAGGAAATTGAACTACTGGTATTCTACTTATATTTTTTCTACCACTTGTTGGAATTCATGCAGTATGTCTTATACATCTTCTCTATGGAGTTCCTTACTTTTGAGAATAAAGGAAACATTCGAATATTATAAGGGAAAGGATTTGGACTGCTATGAGGAACCTCAATACCTCCAACCAAAATGTGTTGCAAGGTAGCGATGCCAATTGTCCAACTCCATGGGGTTAAGAAATTTGCCTCATCCTTATCCATAACCTTCATTATGCAACAATATAGGGTGCTTAAAATAGAGCTCTTCAAAATCTATGCTACCAAAAAGTGCACCAACTATTTGGCAGTAAGTGATAATAAGGTCCCATCTGTTAGAATCAATTTAGAATAACTGAGAGGGGAGGGGTGAATCAGTTATCCTCAGGTCTAGATGTAGCAAATAAAAAATTTATGTATTTCAGATCTACTCGGTAGCAGTAGCATAAGTCAACAACTTTAATCATCCAATTTACTGTCTATTGAAATTAGCTTGTAGAAACATAACAATAAAGAAAACCATAAGCATTTATACAAGTTGACACAAGTATTTAACATGGAAACCCAATATGGGAAAAACCACCAGTAACATGCTACCAAGTTTTCACTCTTCTGAAGTGAGCTCTGTGAGGAGCCAACCCTATTAAAGGTTACAATAACACATTGCTAGGTGTGACCTCGTTAAAGGATTTAATCACCCTGTCAGAAGTGGCCTTGTTAGAGGACTTAGAACATTCCACCTAAATGTCACCTTGTTAGAGGATTTATACAAATGAATGTTAGGTCAACCTTGTTAACAAATTTTAACTGATACAATGGTTAGAAAGTAATCAACAGTTGTGATATGATACATACAACTTACTTTGCAAATTCAGATCCAATTAAAGCTCTGATGTTAACTTACTAGATAGCCTGCATTTTCATTTCAACCTTCTAATCTGCTTGGAAATCCGTCAAGCAATCACACATGCAACTCTCTACTTCTGTATTCAGCCTTTTCTGCTAGATCATGCCAAACAATAAATCAACTATGCAAACCTCTTACATGTAAGGAAACTCAGGTGCAGAAACAGCTTCCTACGCTAATCTCTATAGGAAAGTATTGTGCAAATTCTTTTAAATCCTTACAATTTCAGATTTGTTAACTACTTTAACAAAGATATTGCAACCACATACCATGCATACAGAAAATAGAGAATGACACAATGATATACCCTGGGGAAAAACTTTCGGTAAAAAACCCCAGCACTCCAAAACCTGCACAATGTATTGATCAAAACTATTACAGCTTACAATACACTTGCAATGCAAGTTCTTTTAGAAGATTTCAAAACCCTTGAAGACAAATCACGACAGCATAAAATGTTCCAACAATACACTCACATCACTACTCTTCGCAACCCTAAAAAATCCTTATATCATGCGCTTCACTTTTAGGGCTACTCCCAAAGATAACCGTAGTAGGGTTTTACCATTCTCCGAGAAAAAAGGAAACCCAAAATTTTTTTACCCCACGATTGGGGAAGAGTGTACAGTACTCAAATTTATCAGTTGCCACATGTCTTCACCTATCATTGAATCTTCCTGAAATAGCTCTTACGTGTCATAGGAATCTGTCATAACCGTTTTAGCCATGATCTCCTTACACACAATTCAGGATGCCGACACATCAACATTATTTGCAAGAAATACATTTTACAAAACAAATAATAAGAATAGGAATTATTCAAGGTTGAGACACCTTATTCCTAACATTACATACACATCCACTTCACATTCAACAGCGCACCTCTTGCACACTAAATGAATAACCCCTTGAGATTATCATATACCTCTCTGTCTAGGTCAGATAAATCTTTTGCCACTTAAATAAGATAGTAGATCTTAGGTTAGGTCAGATCAAATGGATCATTCCATCTTTGCATTACATTTACTTCTCCAAAGTAGTCTCTAATTAAATCTTGAAACCATGCATTAATTATGGTTACCCATACATTAAATGATGTGGATGAATCTTTAATTAGCATTACATATCCCAATAAAATTAACTAAGTTGGCCAGAGATCTCAAATCTCATCATTAATCCAATTAATGTAAGTCGGTCAACATCACTGTTTTCACTCGGTAATTTCATTGGTGATCGACATTGAACAACTTTTCTCAGCAAAAGCAACTTTGCTTGGCACAAGCCAAACTTTGCTCGGCACAGAACAACCAGAAAAACTGTCTTTGAAAGATAAACAACTAATTACTTTTCCAGAGTGCCAACTGATCAAGTACCCTTTTATTTTCCTTAACTCAACCATTCACTTGGTCTTCTTGTTAAATCTACTTCTTCAACAATAGATATGGTACTCAAACAGATAACAATAGTCTCACCAGTTAAGGTTTGAAAGCAATGACAAAATAACAATTTCTTGCATTGTCACTTTCCAACAATCTCCCTCTTTGGCATTGATGGCAACACAAAATATTAAAAAAATGATTTAACAAGCATAGTTACCAACCAATCCAAAAATTCACCTTTGTTCCTTGATATGAACGAATATCCATTAATATCTTTAGCTTCATCCTGATTCTTATCTGTAAAACATTTCTCCTGCTGTGTCTGTAATCACACTTTAATCATCTATGTCTAATCATCTGTAGACTCCCTCTGAGTAGATAATCACTTCAATGTTTTCAATAGTAAATTTTACCTCTATGTAATCTTTCCCTCTTGGTAATCTCTCTTTCGAGGCAATCTCTCCCTCTTTTTCCTTTATGTAACTTCTTTCCCTCTTTATAGGTAATCTCTCCCTCTTTGACAATAATGCCAAATATGTCGATATCATTATCATGTAGATCTTTAGTATCATGTTGATCTGTCATCTTGATTATGACTAATTTACTTTTCTATCCTTGTTCATCTTCACAACTTTAGTTAGCATTCTAAAGTATGACTTACTGTGCATCAATGTGTCAAATATTCTGAATGTAATATTTGATGCAATTGTAGTATATAGAACTTAATTAGCCTCAGTTAGGGGAATCACCCCCAATTTACCCTATAGATACTCATGAGCATCTTGGTTAGTGCTTTTGTGAATATGTCTGCTAATTGTTCTTTAGTGTTCACATAATCCAGTCTCACTTCTTTACTCTGAACTAGCTCCCTCAAGTAATGATACTTGATAGCTATATGCTTTGTCTTTAGGTTCATCACAGGAATTTTAGAAATATTAATAGCACTCATGTTATCACAATATATGACAACTAGGTCAGTGATTTCTTCCTTCATACCTTTTAGTAGTATCTTCAACCACACGTTGTTAGAACAGTTAACTGATGCTGCCACATACTTGGCTTCAGCTATAGATTGTGAGGTACAGTTCTATTTCTTGCTTGTCCAGGAGATCAATCTCTTTCCTAAAATAAATTCTCCACTAGTAGTGCTTTTCCTATCATCAACATTTCCAGCCCAATCAGAGTCAGTGTAAACTCTGAGTTCAAACTTGTCATTCCTTTTGTAGTATAGACCATAGTCATCAGTTCCTTTCAAATATCTTAGAATCCTTTTTACCACCACCATGTGAGTTTCCTTGGGATTAGCAGAAAACTTTGCAACAATTCCAACAGCTAGGGAAATATCAGGTCTATTGTGTACAACATACTGTAGTTTTCCAATCATTGATCTATAGAGTGTTTGGTTCACTTCTTTTGTGTCATCATCTTTTGTTAGCTTCTATCTAGTAGCCATGGGTGTACTCACTGGTTTGGACTCTTCCATTCCAAAAAAATTTAGTATCTCTTTGATATATTTAGATTGAGTGATATAGATACCATTCTTCATTTGATAAATTTGTAGGCCAACAAAGAATTTTATTTCATAAAACATAGACATCTCAAACTCAGTTTGCATCTTTTTTGCAGTTTTGACATAACACATCTTGTCCACTAAATATGATGTCATCTATAAAAATTTCAGCTAATAATGTACCTTTGTTTTTCTCTATCTTTAAGTACACATTGTTGTTGTCATTGGTTCTTGCAAATCCAATCTTGATTAGATAGTTGTGTAATCTCTCATACCATGCTCTTGGTGCTTGCTTCAATCCATATAATGCTTTGTGCAATCTGCAGATCATATCCCTTTTGTTTGGGTCTATAAAACCATCAGCTTGCTCAATATATACCTCTTCTTCCAAGATTCCATTGAGAAATGCAGATTTCACATCCATCTGATAAACTTTGAATCCTTTATAGGCTGCATATGCAAGTAAGGTTCTGACACCTTCCAATCTTGCAACTGGGGCGGAGGTTTCACCATAGTCAATTCCTTCCTCCTGTGCATAACCCTTGCACACCAGTCTAGCTTTGTTTCTTATCACATCTCCATGCTCATTCAGTTTATTCCTGAATGCCCACTTTGTGCCAATTACATTTTTATCCTTTGGCCTAGGTACAAGTGTCCAAGTTTTGTTCTTCTCAATTTGTTCAATTTCCTCATTCATTGCTTATATCCAATCTTCATTTTCTAAAGCATCTTTCACTATTTTTGGCTCAAATTCACATAACAGACATGTGTGATTTTTCAACTTACTTCGTGTCATAACAACAGAATCCTTTGATCCAATGATTTGATTAGAATTGTGATTTCTTCTCACATATTTTTCTAGGGTAGGCTCAATCCTTGCTTTAGGTTCATTGTCTATATTCAGTTTTGGTTGATTCTGTGACTCAGCATCTCCATCGAATAGCTCATCATTCACTTCCAATTGCTCGGCAACTCCACTCTGTGACTCAACAGGTGCATGCTATTGTTCAGTAGTAGTCTTAGGTAGTGAATTAGAATCTTCCTCATCCAGATATACGAATGATCTGTAGCTTTTAGGATCTTGTGTATTTTTAGCTTCATTTATTTCTACAAACTCATTAATTCTTACATTTGCACTTTCCACAATTTTGATAGTATTAGAATTCAAACATTTGTATGCTTTTATTTTCATTGAATAACCAAGGAATATGCCTTCTTCACCTTTAGCATCAAGTTTTCCATTTCTGTTGTCTTTCAGTATAAAACATTTGCTTCCAAATACTTTAAAATAATTTACACTAGGTGCATAACCATACCAAAGTTCATAAGGTGTAGCATTTGTACCTTTCTTGACTTGAACTCTATTCAGTGTATAGAGTGCAGTACTTACAGCTTCTTTCCAATATTTCTATGCAACATTTTTCTCCATCATTAGTGTTCTAGCATAGTCCATGATAGATCTATTCCTTCGTTCAACAATACCATTTTGTGGAGGAGTCCTAGGTGCAGACATCTGTCTCTTTATGCCTCGGTCATTGTAGAACCTGTTAAACTCATTAGAAATAAAATCTCCACCTCTGTCAAATCTTAAGCATTTCAAACTTTTGCATGTTTCCTTTTCAACTTTAGCTAAGTACCATTTAAATAACTAGAATGCATCAGATTTTTCCTTGAGAAACATTGCAGTCATCATCCTTGAATAATCATCAACAAATAGAATAAAGTATCTAGCACCACAATAGCTTCTTTCTCCAATGGGACCGTAGAGATTAGTATGGACCAATTCTAGAATTTCCTCTGATATATGCGTTTTACTCTTGAAACTAGACTTAGTCATCTTTCCTAGTTGACATTGTTTACACAACATTCTCAGGTTTGTTTAACTTAGGTATCCCTCTAACCTTTTTTCAATTTACTTATGCTTACCAAGTTATCAAATTTCACATGACACAACCTCTTATGCCATAACCAAACATCATTGTATTGTGCAAACAAACATGTTTCTTCAAATAAATCCAGATAAAATAAGTTACCTTTAGTCTGATCACCACTTCCAAAAATTTCTCCAGTAGAATCATAGATCTTAGCTTTTATGTGATGGAATTCAACTTTGTAACCAGAAGTGTTCAGCTATGCAACACTCAGCAAATTGTATTTAAGATCATCAACGCAATACACATTATCACATCTAATTTTGTCAGTCATGTTAATCAATCCTTTACCTTGGTGCATCATTTCCAAATTTTACATATCCTCCTTTACATTGGTTTAGGGTTTCAAACATATCTTGGTCACCAGTCATATGATGGGAACAACCATTGTCAATGATGCAATGATCATTTTTACTCATATAAGAGATTAGTGCAGTTTTCTCATCATCATCAAAATCTTCTTTCATTGCAACATAAACAACTTCTATATCATTGTCATCAGAATTATCTGAGTCATTGTCAGAAGTTTCTTCAGCAATATAACAAGATTTCTTACCTTTGTCTTTGTAGTCCTTATATTTCCTGAAGTCTTGGTCATCCTTTCTATCTTTGTATTCTTTGTATTTGTTGTCCTTTCTTTCATCCTTTTCATTCTTTTTAGGACATCTAGCAGCTATTTGACCAACTTTGTTGCATGAAAAATAAATAATAGGAAGTTTACCTCTGTATTTTCCTTTTCCTCTAGAAATCCTTTTTGCCATAAGTGCTTCAAGTTCTTCAAGATCATCACCAGAAGTGTCACTATCACTATCCATATGTTTCTTTCCTTTCTTAGATTTATTGAGAACCAGCTGTAATATAAAAGCAAAATCAATCCCTTGTGGATTATAGTTATCATAATTTGACATTTCAAATGCAGTGAGTCTGCGTATCATATTTTCCAGATTCAGATTATTGTTAGGAGTACATCTCAATTCTTGAATTGCGAAAAATCTAATAGCATATACAGGAAGTAAAGTTATCAGTACCTTGCTCATAATAGTTTTCTCATCAATTGTTCCATTAGCCCCTCTAATGGCATTTACAACTTCTTTTACTCTAACATAGTACTGATTAACATTTTCACCTTCTTGCATTTTCATCTCATCATACTTACCTCTTAGAATTTTTGATTTACCTCTTAGCACATTTGTGTCTCCACCATAGATAGTTGCAAGTTTGTCCCACATCTGCTTTGCATTTGTGCATCTCTTTATATCATCAAACTCTAAATAGCTCAATGAGGAGGCGATCTCCAACATTGCTTGATTGTGCTCTTTCTTTTCTTTTAGTTGAGCAGCAGTGAGAGGAGCAGTAGGTGATACATATTCATTTTCAATAAGTCTCTTAGCATCATCTCCAATACCAGCCAGATGCAGTTCATCAAACTCTGCAATGCAGGGAAGTTATCTTTGTTTAGCTTAGGAACCTCCTTCTTATACATCTTGATCTTTTCACTCCAAGTACCTTCAAACTTTTTTAAGGAGACCAAAGCTCTGATACCAATTGTTATAATGAATTTAGAATAACTGAGAGGGGAGGGGTGAATTAGTTATCCTCAGGTCTAGATGTAGCAAATAAAAACTTTTTGTATTTCAGATCTACTTGGCAGCAGTAGCATAAGTCAACAACTTTAATCATGTAGTTTACTGTCTATTGAAATTATCTTGTAGAAACATAACAGTAAAAAAAACCATAAGCCTTTATACAAGTTGACACAAGTATTTAACGTGGAAACCCAATATGGGAAAAACCACCAGTAACATGCTACCAAGTTTTCACTCTTCTGAAGTGAGCTCTGTGAGGAGCCAACCCTGTTAAAGGTTACA
>MU225542.1:423981-444469 GCA_018584345.1 Thuja plicata
CTTTTGTCACTTAAACAAGATCGTAGATCTTAGGTTAGGTCAGATCCAACAGATCATTCCATCTTTGCATTACATTTACTTCTCCAAAGTAGTCTCTAATTAAATCTTGAAACCATGCATTAATTACATTTACCCATACATTAAATGACATGGATCAATCTTTAATTAACATTACATATCCCAATAAAATTAACTAATTCGGCCAGAGATCTCAAATCTCATCATTAATCCAATTACCGTAAGTCAGCCAACATCACTATTTTCATTCGGCAATTTCACTGGTGCTCGGCATTGAACAACTTTGCTCGTCAAGAACAACTTTGCTCGGCACAAGCCAAACTTTTCTCAGCACAGAACAACCAGAAAAACCATCTTTGAAAGATAAACAACTAATTACTTTTCCAGAGTGCCAACTGATCAAGTACCCTTTTATTTTCCTTAACTCAACCATTCACTTGGTCTTCTTGTTAAATATTCTTCATCAACAATAGATATGGTACTCAAACAGAAAACAATAGTCTCACAAGTTAAGGCTTGACATCAATGAAAAAATAACAATTGCTTGCATTGTCACTTTCCAACACCATCAAGTTTGCTAGAAACTTTTATTGATCTGTAAGTGGCTCACACCTGAATAAGGGCATCCATAAAGTTTCACAAGAGTGAGACCTCATTCATCCTATTAAATGACCTCTACGGTTTTAGAAGCTATCTCTTCATTCCTAGGGAGGGAAAAGGAGAATTAACAATATCAAAGCAAAAGCTAAAGCTAAACTAGGAGGGTGATCTGCCAAATATTTTACAAAAATTTACCAACCCACAACTAAAATTTTATAAAATAATAATTATGTGTTTCAATGATATACTACCTCTAGGGATGGATATGATGCACAAGAAAGGATTCAAATAAAGGGAGATACATCCCTGCATATGTAAGTCTTTCCAAGAGGGAAGGCACGTTGTAAGAAAGTTATATATGATTGGAATCCAAAAAAGAGAAATACTAAAGCGTTCCTCTTCCCTAAACAGAAATAGTTTGTATAGGGGTCAAATGAAAGCATATACACCTAAATACTTTTTCCTCCTAGGATACAAACTATAACTAATACAATTTATCATCTATTTTAGAGAAATATAAAAGAGAAATACAATTGCATGATTCACTAATTTTGAGGATAAATGGAAGACAAAGAAACCATTATAAATAAACTAGACTTAACACAATTGAAATCAACATGAAACACCTTGGTTAACAAAAAAAGAAAGGTGACATAGGCATAGTCTCCATGTTTCATTAAGAGAAAACATGCAAGGTTGGAAATCAAGTCTAAGATTATAAATTTTATAGAATACATCTTAGAAAAATAAACTTTCTCTAAGGCATCAAGAGCTTCACAATAATATAAAAATTCCCCAGCCATTGATTGATCCATGTATATATGTATATCTTTACAATGCAAGCTATGTGGATTGTATAAACAACTTCCCTGTGGATCATGCAAAAAACATACTTCCCATAATTTCGCCATGAGCCTGCCAAAGTATTCCCATGTCAAAAATTTCATCATTAATGTTTAATGCTTCTAGGTGCAAGTTGTATTTCCTTTTAACATTTTATTTATCATGGGGACGGGAGTCATTCTCCACTCCTTGTTCTTATCATTTTTATTTTACATGCTGGTGTTTTTCTAATTAGGAAAATATTTTCATCAGGATTTCCATTAAATTAGATAAGTGGTGATAAGTGTATGGGAAAGTGGACCCCATTTATTATTTGAATGTCTCAACTTCAGCTAGGAGATGTATCGCAGTGTTGGGTATTATATAACCTCCCTTGTAGGATTTGGATGGGAGAATCATATTGAAGTTTCTTAGTAATGAAGCAATATTGTTGAGTTGATTTGTGATGGGCATTTAAAAGGGGTTTGAGAGCATGGTGGATGATGATGTGGTCATTTATTTAGGAAAGAAAAGGTTGTGACCACAATCAAGGGTGACAATTTAGGTCAAGGTGTGATCATTGTAGATTTAGTCTACACACTCCTAATGGCTTGTAATATGCTTCTCCATAAGCCTCTATTCATAATAGGTATATTCATAATTGTATAATAATAAAAAGGGAGAGTGCTTATGATATTATTTGGGATCAATCTTATTTCCCACTAAACATTAGGAAAGAGATACAACCCAATGGGCTTAGAAGAGTCTAAGCGCTTAATGAGAATCAAGATTCCTTTGCTAACATGGAAAATTGATTGAGAAATGCAAGAATTAACATGAAATGGAGGAAATAATATACTTTATGTGCTTACAAAATAAAAAACTAGATAACTCAGTGAAGATGCTAAAAACATAAACTAGAAGCTATAATAGACCTATGATTTCAAATTGGTGTAGTTTTGGAGGGAAGAGGTTTCCTGGGTTGTCTTATTCCCTATACTTTTCACTAACTTAGTTGTAGACCATCCATGAGGTCCTTAACTTCCCAAATATGAGCTGATTCAAATGTCACCTATACCTACACACAAAAAAGAAAGAAAATTGTTGTGTAGAGAGGGGCTTGCCTCAGCTAAACCCCAGTTTGAGATCAACCTCAAAATGAAATTAAATAATAGAGAGCATGCTATCATAGAGCAGAGGCTAGATCTGAAACATGAAGTGTATTATACCTGGGTAATGCAAATGTTTATTTGAATATTATTAATTACATTGATGAAATAGCTCGACTCTACACAAAAACCTAAAAAAGAAACCATGAATGACATGCCTTTCTTATTGATTGTTGTAGTTTTTCACAATGCTTGATGTGAAGAAGAAGGATGAATTGAAGAGTTGAATACTTGAATACTTGTATGCATATGGATGCTTAGATCTATATATGCTTATGCTATGATCTCCTTCCTTGATGGTATATTACTTTACTTTTCCTTTAATGAGGAAAATAAGTTTGATCCATGGAGGAGATTGCCTTGAAAACTTATTAGAATGCTTGAAACCTTGTTTGAAAATGCTTGGATGAAAAATTGTAGGAGAGATCTTGAATTCTTATATTCTTGTTTTAAAATGGAGAGAGATAGGTTTCTTGTATACCTCTCACAATATTTCGAGGCTCAAAACTTGAAGGAAATTGACGAGAATTTGGAAATCTTGCCTAGCCAATGAGATGGGCCTCCAATTTGAATTTTAGGGAAAACACCAAGGACTATGTCGGTTAGGGCAATATATTCCCCCCAAAAGTGGTGAAACTTGTTTTGGGATTTGATAATGAGAAGAGAAAGTAAAAAATATAGGTGGTGTAGAGCTAGAGCACCAAAAATCAATGTAGGAGCCTATACATGCAAAAATGTGGCATGATTGAGCATATAATTATTGGTGCTTACAATTTAGGATGGTAAATTTAGCCCCCACTTTAGTGGGAGTAAAATTCAACCTCATGCTCATAGAGAGAGAGAGAGAGAGAGAGAGGATATCACTAAGTTAAAGGACACAAGCCCTTAAATGAAGGATCTTAACTCAGACAACCACATGCAAGGACACACAAACAAGAAAAAAAAAGACAAAAGACAAAATCCATAATCAAACAAAATGGGTTAGTACTAAAATAAACTCCAAATCAACTAGTTGAAGAGACCTTGATTGATAAAATGTCCCAACCACTAGTATCATTCTTGGAAATATATTGCAAAATCATAAATGGTCACATGGAAAGGGAAAGAGAATACTCTACAAACAAGACAACACTCCATGATCTAACCCACTAGCAAAGATATGAGAGCATTAGAGAAAGAGAGATACCATGAATCCAATAGTCTAGCAAGTTGTGTTATGCTAGGTGATCCAGGGGTAAGAAGAGGAGAAAATGGTAGAAAGGCTAGAATGTTATTATGATTCTTCCACTCACCCCAAAAGAGAGATCATTGTGAAAGTGGAATTTAAGGTCTAGAAAGCTGCATTATGCTAGTCAACTCCACCTTTACAAATGCAAAGGAATAGGTCAAATAGTCTAGCAAGTTGTGTTATTATAATTCAACCAATTCCATAATATGACAAAGTAAACATCATTTCCAAGGAAACCTAAAAAAAACACATAGGGTGGCTTATCCTAAGGAAATAATTGTCTCCTTAGGGAATTTGAAAAAAGGTGATCAATCGTATGAAAAACATAATCTCCATAGGGATCCATTAGAGGGATCAATACTAAGGAAAACATAGTATCCTTAGGGATGTATGAGGGGAATCAATCCTATTTATGAGACTTTGTGAGCGTCTCACCAACAGGGGAGAGAGTTTTCATCGAGTGCTAGAGTACTAACCAACTTAACATGAAGAGGCTTACCGGAGAGTGGGCTCTCCTGGCCTCTAAGCACTTGGTAGTCGAGTCACGACAATGCAGGGTAGATCAGTTGGGAAAGTGACTATTTATGTTGAGAGGATAGTTGGTTTTTAACTCATCCACTTTCTGGGGACTTCAAATGATGAAGGGGTTTCCTGCAAGTGCACTTAATTTGATAAAGAAATACAAAAGAAGCTAGGTCAGAGTTAGAATGATTATCTATCTATAGTCATATCATAAGTTCTAAAAACATAAAAAAAACTCTAGATAAAAGGACTAACAAAAAATACCAAATGTATACGCTATTATCAAGCAAACATACATCAGTAGTGGAGTAACGTATTTTATCAAATTAATAAAAAAATAGAGAGAAGGGCATTGGGAACAATACAACATGAAAGTATTTGTGAACTCCAAAATCATAAAAGACACAAAGTGTGGTGCTAAGAGAGGTTCATCATTCCTTCATTAACCTTGAAATTCCAGCAGCACTAGTGATTACATTCATGGCTGTTGGGGAGCATTTAATCTACTGAAAGCTTGAACAAAGTAACTAAAACATAAAAAGAATCTAGATAATAATTGCCTATGGACAATAAAATATTCAATTCGCTGACCCTTGGAATGGTGTCAAACTTATTATTTATAGACATCCTATCTACATTGGGGCCTTAACCTATACAGGTCACTTACATTAAATTACAATATTTATAGCTGGTACTACCTGTGTTGTCATGATCATCCTACTATGTACAATAATTTGAGAAGACAAGAGGAGAAAGAAAGGAGAAAAGTCTTGGAAAAGAAGTTGTTGGGAAGAGTGCCTCTGTAATTTTAGATGTGATGGTACACCCTAGATAACTTAGGCCATACGCCCTCATAAATGTTCCTTTGGTTCTCAGTCTTTGAGTGAAATTCTCGTATGCCAGGTATTAAATGTTGGAACATGGCCTTGGAAACCAGGAGACATCTGCAGCAAAATTTTCTTCTTCAATCACAATCAGGCCATGAAGTACCACCTCACACCGGGCAACAAATCTTGGGCAGTGGTCGATCATCTTTGGAGAATCCAAAAACACATACCACTATAAAGAATAAAAAATTAGAGCCTATAATTCCAAGCTCCGAGAGCTCACGCTTATAGAATAAAGAATTACTGACCAAAAATTCTGAAGAGGGAGAGATTCCTGAAGTATGGGATATCATTGACCTTTAAAATTTTCATAAGATTCCAAAATCTTGAGTACCCCCTCTTCCTCCACATCCTTCAAACAATCTCAATGATCAACATAACTTTTGAGATGATCGCTAGTGTCCCTGGCCTTCACTTTCAATTCTGAAGCCACCTTGGTGGCATTGTGGGATGTAAGCACCATCTAGGAGAGTCACACCATTACGGTGCCATCAAATTATCTGGAGGGCCAGAATTGAGTGTCGACCATTTCATTAAACTTTTTGAGTATAGTATCTATAGGAGTATAAGTCCCATGGCTAAGTGGATCAGTCGAAGTGATTTCCTTGATGAATGCAGAATACTAGTCTATTGGGATCCGGACCACCAAAAGATGTTCCTCCAAAGCCCTTACCAATTTATTTCTCACCTTGAATTTGAATGAAATTCTGGAGTACTAGGTTTTGGGGAACCTATAAGACTCATCCCTTAGGATATGTTTCACCGCCAAACCATCCTCCCTAAAATTCAAAATTTCTCCCAGACCATCCCTCCATTCTTCATGCTTCTCTATCTCTTCTTGACATTGAGGGATGATGGCCTCCATCTGATTCACTATGTCATGTGCCTGGAAGAAATCAAGGAGTAACTTGGATAAGAAGCTCTTGCTTTTCTAATTTGTTCGACCATCCACTCATCGATAGCCACCGCTTTCCTTTTCATTGTTCTTAACACATCGATGTCGCCCTGCGGGAGAGGCGTTCCAAACATAGATGGTCCAGGTGTTACAGAAGTGAGGGGTTGTGTCAACTCTTTTAGGAGCCTAAGAAGGTTTTCATTCATGGTTTTCAGTTCCTTCACCCTCTGGGACTGCTTCTCATATCAGGTGTGAATAGCCTGACTTACCTCATTTAAGAGATCAAACTCGCCTTTCTAGTCCCTTCTTCCCAGAGGTACTTCTGTGAATATATAATCTTTGGAAACTACCTCAGCTTCATCTTTCCCTACCGGTGGGGCCTCTATTGCTACCACCATGTTTCCATCTAGATCCCTCCAAGTGTTATGGAGGGTGTGAGCTCTTTTGGGATTTTTCATTACTTGGCCTTCGGCTAACATTTCATCTAGTGACAGTGGGGCCACTAGCGTCATCAAAGCCTTTCTTATCCTGGATTATACTAGCCATTGTGGTGGTCCCACTGACCCACCCATTACCATCCCTAAACTAGTGCCCTAGGGGTTTTTCTTAGGCTCTCCCATTGATACATCTTTATCAACATTACTGGGATCGTCACCTATACTTCCTTTATCTTTCTTTGCACTGTCCCCCAGGATATTCTCTTTTGGTGGGAAAAAGGTTGGCGGCTGCAGAGGTGTCTCATTCAGATCTACATGTTGAAGTGTTATGATGGCTTGATTTTTCTAGGTGTGATGGGGTGGTGGTTGGCCTTGGCCGCTTGTTGGGGTTTGGAGCACAACATTTAGGGGTACAATTGTTCTTGTAGGTTTGGTTTCCCATGTTGTCAACAATTGCTCCTCAGCCCGCTTATCTTCTTGTTCCTTTTCCTCTGTTATTTTTCTCTCGACCTTCTTCTATCAGAGTTCTCCTTCCTTTTCTTGTGGAATCTCTTGTGCCTCTTCCCATTTCTCTTCTTCCGCAGAGATACCAACTTCTTATCTTGCTATTTCTTCTACTTCCTTCTCTACCATCTCGTGTAGACCTCCTAGATCTTTGATCTAGAAGAAATTGTCAACATCCATCTGAGAGATGTTCGGTGGATCTTCCAGAGGGTTTTCCTTGTGGGAGGAGGAGGAGAGAACCTTGAACTTAGGCACACCCATGGAATTAGGGCTTGGGTCCCTGTTATGTGGGGATCTACTTTTTTCTTCTTTCTCTTCTAAGGCGACACCCTAGCAGTCCTGACTATTGTTGCCTCTTTAGTTTCCTCATTGGTGGTCATGCTGAGTAGTGTTGCCAAAGAGGGGGATGCACTTGGCAGGGGATAGAAACCCACTAGGGTGGCTCCAAGACTGAAAGTTAACCCAGAGTTTGATGCATCTAGCAGCTTTCAGGATTCTTTCAACTTTGTGTTTAACTACTTCCTTAGGGGGGCCAAAATGGGGTCTGAATCTTGAGGGGATGCACCTACCTTCTATTTTCCTTCAAATTTGGATTTTTCTACTATCTAGGAGCTTGAGGCTTCCAAAAATTGGTTATCCAATTGGACACTCTTTGAGAAATCCTTCACAAAATATGTGTGGTTGCATTCAATCACCGTTCTCAAAATGGCCTCCATGGTCAAACATTTTGGAGTATCCCAATTCACCAGATGGATTTTTTTTTATACTCAAGGTCCTTAAGTGGCTCGTTATCAGAGAAATTCCATGGGAAGGTATGGAGTTTGAGATGTTCCAACATTCCTTTTGGCATCCTAGAGTAATATCAGTTTTGGACATCAAAGTCATCCTGGAAATTTGCCCAAAAATATTTCATGTGTGGCTCATGGCAGTTGGTTCCCTGAGGCATTGCCTTTGCCTATCGGTCATGCAGATCATAATCTTGGTGGCTGAGTGAAAATTTAGCCAATCCTAGGTTGCTTAACTCACTCTCTTCTTACTGGGACGCGGTGAGGGAGCAGGCATATCTTCTATACACAAATGAGAAAGAGACGTAGGTCATCTTTTTGGTGGCCATCAAGGCATGCACCTCTAGGATTTTCTTGCAAAATTCTAACAAAATGATCATGTCCCCGCAATCCTTGGGCAATAGAGGTGGGTGCCTAGAAAATCTAGATACCCAAATTTAGGATGTTATGTGAATTAGACAAAATAACATCCCCATGAATCTACCAAGGCCATGGCCTTTGGGGCCATTCTTAACCCCATATCATTGGTGATCACCTTGATCCTGTGGAAAATAAAGGCATTGTTGACTTTGCAAAAATTAGGAAAACTTTCATCCCACTGGATTTGGGGAAAGTGATCCTATGGGGTGGCCTATGTGGTCTCAATCTCGAGGATGCTAAATGTGTCTATTCCCCAGATTCCCGAAGACTGTCGGGCTAATGGCCATAGGACATAGGAAGTCATGTAGAAATTTTATTCTTCCCTGACCTTCCTCATCTGAGTGTCCACATGGTCAGTAATCATGGTGGCCCAATCAAAGCATACCTTGTTGGTGGTCATACAATACAAGAAGTAATGCATCCAAGGGCTGAACTCCTGTGCATGAGGTTCCTAGAAAATCATGCACAAAAATATAATTACTGTCTAGATAGGATCCTTGAAGTCAAAAAAAGGAATATCCATATGCATCTTCTTCAAGACCTGACGAGGGATTTTTCAGCCATTCTAAATTGAGGTGGCACCAGGCCATATCATCTGCCTCCAAAAATTGGTCTATTGAGGTTGCCTGAGTAAGAACAATAGCATCTACGAAGAATGAGACACGCCACCCAATGGTGGTGGTATCATGGTCCATGGAAATGATGGGCATCACATAACCCAGGGGGCTGGGCGAAACCAACACAACTCCCAAAGTAGTTCGGTTGTAAGATTTAGCCAGGAGCACTACTAATTCTAGCGCTTGCACTAAGTAAGGAAATCCAGCCACTTGAATGATTCACGATGCCGCTAAATTAACTGAAATAGAGTCATTGGCTCTGTTAGCACTGTTAAAATTCTTCATGGCTCTAAATTTTTCTAATTAGTTTATGCACTGGTTTTCAAGCCTTAAGGTTTATGTGCTTAAAACCTTGTTTGTTTTCATGCAAAACTATGTAAAAACCCTAAACCCTAGGTCTCATGCTCATGTGTTATATTCATGTTTTACCTTTTTGGAAACTTAAGCCTTTAAGTTTATGTCTTAAGTATTCTTCAAGCGGGGCCACTTTATCCTTAAATTTATTTTCTTAAAGGGCCGGTCATTTTATTTTTCCATAAGTCTAATGTCCCATAAATACTTTATTGTTTGCATCTATCAGGCAAGTACGTTTAAATCTAATAGTGGTCATTTTCCCTTAATCCACAAGATGTGGCCTATTTATCTATCAAGGCATTGTGCCTTTATGACACCTAGCACTGGGGCCCATTTCAGTTAATTAAGCCGCAGGATAAAGTCAAAGAAAATCTAGATAATTGGACAGTGTGCGTGAAGTCTGGATCAAAGATCTTAACATGAGATATCCTTTGAGGAAACATGTTTGGTCGACACATGGAAGTTGGTCGGGCTGGTAAATTTAAAGTATCAAGTAGTTTGTAGAAGATCTGAGGTTGGAGTTGTCCCATGATCAGAGAGATATGTGAGATTTACCCTTCAAGGCTTCGCAGAAAAATGACAAGTGTCTTTTCAGACAAGTAAGACCAAGGGTTTTTGAGTTTGAAGCTGAGGTAAACTATGGTTAGATCTAAATGAATATGATAGTGAGCACATTTCCTTGATCCCAAAGATGCAAGATGGATAGCGATTAAGGCATCGCAACTGCTTGCCACGTGTTACTTCCATAAAAGGCAAAGAAAATTTAAATCATGATCAAATCTAAATCAATTTGACGGTTTTCGTAATCCCTTAAAGATCAACATGCGAGGAGCTTATTCATCAAGGCACCACAACAACGTGACATGTGGAAAATGACGGAGCCAGTTTAGATTTTGAGCTTTGATAAGTATCTTGTAGATTCTCTATGATCCAACAGTGGGCATTGTTTAGAGAAGAGGAGATGAGATACCTTTATGTCATCAAGGCATCGTGCCTGAAGGACACATGGCTAAAGGTTTGTAGGTCATGCATCCAGCGACTTGGCATGGCAGTTCTCTAAAAGTCTCATAATGTTCATAGTTAAGTGGATAACATATAGAGATCTGGAGACATGGTTAGGACTTGATAGTAAAGTTCTATCTCTGAATCTCGCGATGCTGCGGTCAAGTCTCAAATAATCTGGAGATCAGGAACTGACCTTTGATTAAGAATAGAGATGTGTGGTTGGCGCTGAATAGCAAGATAAAGTCAAATTCAAGCAAAGGATTCAATGATCATGAGACACAAGGATGAGATTTGACAAGATGCAAACACGTGTCCAAGAGACTCATAAGATTAGTGGTTATTGCTAAGTCTTAGAATAAACCATAGGTTAAGTAAAGCATTATGCGATTTAGAGATAGATTTTATCTATGAATCTCGAGACAATACCAGAGTTAAGTCTTTTATTTAGTGATCATGAGACAACCCTTGTCATTGAATCTAATAATCAAATTAGAGTTAAGGAAAGCATTTGGAGATTCAGCGAGGACCGTTGATTAGGACTCAGATCAAGGGATGTTGCTCAATCTTGGAATTAGACTAGGTTTAAGACAAGTTTTTAGCAATTCAGAGATAGCCTTTATCTCTGAATCTCATTATTAGACTAGGGTTAAACTAAGCATCTGGTGATCTAGAGATACAAAGAGGATTGAGGAGATCCAGGTTAAAGATAGGTTAAGGAGAAAGAATAGATCAAATTGATCGAATGGTCTGCACCAAATCTCATAAGGAAAGATGACTGATGGATATCCATAAAGGCATCAAAACAAAGCAACACGTGGTAGATATTATCTTGATTTTTGGGTAACTCAAAATTCATCTACGACTGTGTTTTAAAGTTATATAAAGTTCAAATCTGGGTCATTGATTGAGTTTTTTTGTGCCACCTGTAGCCTTTTTAACCAGTTTTTAAATATTGAAATGTCTCCTTCTGGGGTTTTCAAGTGGTGGTGATGCAGACTATTTTGAGATGTTCCCTAGCAATTTTTGAAAAGGTGGTAAGTTGAGAAATAAAGCCTAATGGATGAGTGGATTGGAAATTGAACAGATCAAATCAAAATATGATCAAATAAGTAATAGGAAGACTGAAGTGCCAAACTTCCTTTGGCCAAATGATTGAAGTATCTTCTGCATGGAAAGACAAATATCCTACAAGCAATTACAGAGCATAAAAAACTTCAAATGACCAAAAAAGGTCAGGAGGTTGCACTATGGGACAAAAGCACAGAGCCAAAGAAGAAAAAGCAAACATAAAAAGACTTGGAGGCAAATGGAAGACGATTGAATGACACTTGGCACCTGATCACTGAGCACAGTGAGGGTAATTATCTCAAAGAATAGAAAATGTTAGCCATGAAGGCGGTCACTATTCTCACAATAACTTTCAAAAGTTACCTTGAAATATCTGCGGACAAAGGTGCAAACTGTTGAAGTTTCAAAATGATTACAAAAGAGCTACTCAAGGTTTCCTCTCCACCGATGGTAAATGATTGTAACTATTTTTGTATTTTAGTGTATTTTGCTTTTCCTAGCCATTTGAAGCTTGTTGCACCCAGATTCTCTTAGGATTCCAAGATGGCTAGTGGATAGTATAAATAGCAAGGTTTTTGTAAAGTAACGGATGGTGAATTCACAGCTGCAAGATAGTTTTCTGATTTTTAGTCTGGTTTTAGAGTTTTTGGTCATTTTGAATGTATTGAAGCAGGGAAAATATTAATAAAAATATAGTGGAATTCCTTTGCACATTTATGATGTCTTCTTGTGTTCATGTTTCAAATCCTTGTGTAGTAAATTTGTAAGGAAATTTTTAATACATCATTTAAAGGGTAAATTGTGGGATTATTCTTGAGTTTCTTTCAAGGGAAGGGTGATTCTTAAGGGTGGTTTAAGGGGATTTAGGATTTACATGAGAATTTGATGTCTGGATGTGGAAATGAGAAAGATGATTTGTAAGGCATTTCATTTGGGTTCTAGGTGTGTTTTTATTGAAATATTTTGTGAATGTATGTTTATTTGACTCTTTTCCCTAGATTAGGCACTGGTCTATACTTGATAGGCAATTTTCATCATCAATATTTAAACTAAACAAATCTTTACTTTACAGTTTGTAATTTATGAATGTTAAATATCAGTGTTCAAGACAATAATCCACTGTAAGATTTACTGTGAAGCAGTAAGTCACAAGAGATACACCTGTCTGAGTCTATGGAGCTCAAAGTGAAGGAGAATTTAATCCTTGTTAATTGGTATTTTACTTGTTAGAATCAGAAGTTGGGAGTCATAGTGTTGATCATTTATTGATCTATTTGATTCTGCAAGAAAAAGCACCAACAAAATGGTCACTTTGCTGGGGAGAAGAATAAAAGTTCTAATATAATGACCAGTAAGTTTAAGAGAGTTGTTTCCTTGCTAGTTGAATCAATCCCAGTGGTTGAGAGAAAGAGTCAAGAAATAGAATCTGAATTTTTTTTTAGATCTTTGAGTAAGGATAACCTAGAAAGTGTTTTTATTTGCAACAAGTATAAAGAAGATTGTGTGGCTTTTCTGGTTGGAGAAAACCCAGAATTGAATGTAACTTCCAAATGGATTTTTCTATTTGAAGTTTTTCCTTTGCAAGGAGGTGGAAACTCTATGTGAAAAGAACCTGATGGAGCTACAAAAGAGGCTCTAGATCTGTCACGTTTTCAGTCAAAAAGAAATAAGAGCAGCAGCTGCAATTCTTGTCCAGGTAATCCTCATGTTTTTATGAGAAAGAAAAGTCCCTTATAAGGTGAAGAAGTCACTAAAAAAAGGAAAGTAGATATGAAGTTTGTCATATTTCCTATTTTTAAAAGTTCATTTATCAAAACATAAGTATGTTATTATTTTGAAGACAGTGATTGCATAGAGTTAAAGAGTATTTTTTATGATACAAGACTATGAGTTCATTATCTGGAAACTGTAATAGTATTATTTGTCATCTGAAGTTATATCTTGTGAGACATTGAAGTATATTTTTGAATTGTTGAACGATGTAAGAAGGTCCTTGTAAATTATTATTGTAATATTTTCCAGTTTATATTTGGTGGCGACTCTGAGCTCTGCATCACTGCTTGCAAAATATTTTTGTTCTAATGATTCCACAAGATCGATAAGAAAGGGTTTTATGAATCTCATCAAAGCAAAATCTAGTTGATGGGTGGGCTTCATAGTGATTCAAAAGGAAAATGATTGAAGTTACAAGGTTCATGCAAAAAATCCCCAATAGATGTCTGATTTGTTTAAATATATGTGAGAAATATCAAATATGATTTCACAAAGAGTACAACCCGTAATGAATTGTTGCATAACTTTTTCTATGCAAAGATAGGTGTCATTATGCTTTGATGGCATTTATGGTTTCCCAAATGAAATTCCTACTATGATTAGGAAGAATTTACAAGAGTTTAAGGGGAAATGATCAGATTCAACATGTAAGCATTTGCAAGAATTTTCTGATCTTATGGGTGATTTTGAGATTTACCATGAAAATATTTTCATGAAGTTGTTGGTTCAGACTTTGAAAGAAGATTCCAGGGATTCATTTTCTTCCTTACCAGTAGGTTCTATTTATTCATGGGAAGAGTTGAGTTCAAATTTCATGGATCAATTTGCTAAAAGAATAAATGTACAAGTGATGTGTTGAAGAAATTGATGGAGATTGAGATTGAAGAAGATGAATTAGTTCCATTATTTAAGATCAGATTTGCAAAGACATTAAGTAATATTCCAAGAAGCCATAGGCCCAATGATCAAGTATGTTTGGTAATTTATTTGGGTTCTTTTGGTAAAGAAATGAGCTTCTTGTTGAGAGATAAAGAGTCCAAGACTTTACATCACGCTTTTATGACAGCAATGGACATTGAGAATAATTTAAAATATGGAATTGTGAAAGGTTTTCTATCTACTGGGGCTCATTCTCATAATGTATCAAATGTAGTAGACAGGTTTGGATTAAGAAATGAAAATCAATGTCAAAGTATTTTTATCCATGTTGATCCTACTAACCATGATTTAAATTATGTTGCAAATCAAAATGTAAATGAAGAGTGTTTTCTGCAAGCAATAGTTGCCCCTCACATTGGTCTTAACATGGTTAGAGAAGAATTGTATAATGTCCTTGATGTAGAGATAGATATATATAGGGGTTACACACCAAATAAAATGGAAACTAGTTATTCTAGTTATAGGGCTGAAGAAACAAATTGTTTGAAGTCAAATGTGGAAATTAAAGACGGGGCGGGTGTTTCATCAGCTGATGATGTTGAAGCCCCAAATGGTGAGGTTATATCAGACTTTGCTAATGCTGATAGTGAGGATGAGGATTGCATAATATGGCCAGATGAGGAAGATGTTTTTCAACCCATGTTTTTGTCACATGGAGATGTCCAAGAGGATATGTTTGAGGAATTGGTTGAGGAAGAGGATTCATGGTGCCATAATGGCCCTATTTTTTTTAAAGATAAAGGGGTGGTTTATATGCAGCCTTGTGAAGAGGATGAAGGCTTATCATGTGTTGGAGATGATTATGAGGATGTTGATTTGTTTAAGACAATGATGAATTATTTTGTCCTAGATATCAATGATGTTAACATAGAGATGTTGGAAAATGAATGCTCATACAAGGAGTTTACACCAAGGAAAAATCAAGGGCAATCTTGTGATGATTATATTTCAAGTAAAAGGCTCAGATGTGCTGATAAAGATACATATGCTTTTTAGTTTGAGCATCAATGCAACACTGGTGATAATATTAATTCTTTAATTTGTATGTTTTCATCCTGTGATTTATCATGTGAAGTTGTTGATCCTAAGAGGCATGAAGGTTTCTATGTGTAGACGTCAAAAATCACCCTTATATTAATTTAATTAATATTCATGTGACATTATAGTTGATTTTGATTAATTAAATATATTTGTTATGTTCTTCTATTTTATTTAATTAAATTTAATTAAATATAGTTCATTCTCTATTGTATTTAAATTTAATTTAGATACTATACCTTTCTAATGTATTAAATTTTATTTAATACACGACCTCCATAAATCCCCTTTCAAATAAATTCTAATTTATTTATTCCTCACATTTTCTAACAATCTTCTAAACCTTGATTAATTTGAATTTAATTTAAGTTAGTCTTAAACCCCACCTAGAAACCTACCCTAGCACCCATCACAATCACCCTAATAAAACTAATTGTTAGTTAATCTCACTTATTGGGCTAAAAAAGTGATTCCTACACCTTTTTAGTGCTAATGAGTTTCTCACACATGTGTGAGCAACCCATCCAAAGGAAGCCACCAAACTTCCTTAAATGCAACCACTTTCGGTCCCCCACTCCATTCTCCAAGGTTTGCTCACATGTGTGTGAGCAACCTTGAGCCACTCAAACCATAAAGGCTTGAGTTTGACTTTTGTGTGGCATATTATTTTGCCCTTGTGTCCTCCATGTGACATCTATGTGGATGCCACATGTGCTCCACCTCATCCAAGCCCTTCCCTTCCCTCCAAAAATCTATAAATAGGGCTCTTTCCAAGAGCAAAATCAATCTCTCACTTTTGCATTGTTATCATGCTAGTTTAGCTCTAAAACTTCTTAAGCATTTTAGCATTTTAGTTCATTTTCATAAATTTATGCTTTCATTTCAAGTTTGAATCTAAAAATCACATGTTAGGATTAATAGAATGAAGCTTAATGTTACCTTCTCATGCATCTCAATCTTAGCTTAGTTTTGCATTCTCATTCTCAATCATGGTGAAATCTTGAGACAAGTTCCTTATGCTTGCTCTTGAGATTCTTCATCATTTAGCTTGCATTTCATATCTTTTAGTGAGATTTATTTATTGCGTTAGGAGAGCACACCCACATACTTCTCTAAGAGAAAATCAACAAAGCTTGGGTGCCCTTGTTTGGCTCATCAGAGGTTGTGGTGGAAGTTCTTCTTTTAGATTTCATTTAAAGCATGCTAACCCTTTGATCTTGTTTCTAATGGCTAAATCTAATGTTTGCATGTTTTAGTGTTGTTCTTGACAAGCATGACTGAGAAGATAGCGGTCATCACAGCGTAGCAAGATTTTCCACAGAGATAGGCCGAGAATTACCAACTAGAGTAGGATATATCATGACAGGTGGTCATAGTAGGGGATGTCACATGTACTGACAGAGGCATTCATGGCTCATAGAGAGTCAGCGAGAGAGGGAAGAAAGATTTCATATTATATGGAATTATATTATGATGCAGTACCAGAGGAGAGGCAACAATCTACCTATATAAAGGAGACTCATTCGCAGAATACAGGCAGAGCCTCTCAGGGATTAGTGGGGATGTCACCCCATCCATCCAGAAGGGGAGGGTGTGCAGGACCATCACAACCACCAACATGATTTATTAGACTATTTTGACAAACATTTTTGTATTTTTGAGATGTATACATATTTATGATGTACGATGGACCGATGTACTATATACTTGACACTTTTGATATATATGGACATTTATGACGGTGGACCTATCTTGTGTTATGGATCTTTATGATTCTATATGTAGATGTATATGATTTTATGACTGACATGGAGGATGTGATAGATTTATATGATTATGCTAACCTATATGTGATGCATATGATGGTTAATGATGTACATGTTAATACTTATAGATGGATAAGTGTAATGGATTTAATGTTTATATATGCAATGTAATGTGAGATTAAATGAGAATGTAATGGTTATGTTAATGTGATTAATGACTAATGAGTAATGAGTAATAAATGGATAAGTGTGTAATGTATAATGATTAATGAATATGACTATAATGGATAATGGATTAACAATGAAAAATTTAATGATTAATGATTAATGAGATGACCTAATGGATAAGGGATTTGTAATGATTAATGATACAGAACTGGATGCAATAAATACAATGATAATGAAATGAATGTAACTAAATGGAAATGTAAGGAATCTAAATGAATGCAATGAAATGTAAATGAAAATTAATAATGAAATGTAATGAAATATCAATCTAATGACATGAATGAATGCGACTAAAATAGGAAATGAAACTAAATGCAATGAAATGAACCTAGAGGTAACTTAAGTGAAAATGAAATGTAATGAGACTAAGTGAAATGTAATTGATATGAAATGAAACTAAATGAGATGAACCTAAGGAATGCAATTAATGCAACTATAATGAGATAAAAATGAATGCAACAAAATGACATGGATATAATGCAAAATGTGACACATGAGGACAATGTTTTTGTGTGTATCAATCAGTTCTGATAGGATCACTTAGGTAGCTGGATAGGGGGAATAAACAGAAACTTTTCCAAGAGAAAAATGCAAAATGCAATATGACCTAACTATAATGCAACCTAACTACATGATTTATGTGGGATTTATATTGTGTTAATGTTGGAGAGCACACCCTAGTTTGATTTTGCAAGAGGAGGTATGCACCATGTGTTAGAAAACACAAGTGACATGGTTCCTTTGCATGGACTAGACTCTCAGAAAAATAGGTTGTTAGGAACAAGGATGCAAGATATCAGGTATGATGAAACGTATGAAATGTTACTCATGAGGAGACGCAATACACTCAGATCTTTTTAGGGATTTGGTATGCATGAATCCTGCCCCTAGTGAGGCATACATAGTCATAACTGAACATCAAACATAAATGCACTAACAATCTATGACAAATAGATCATACAAAAAATGACATGTATTCCAATAGGCACTTTCCATGATGAACCATGATATTAAAGATCAAGGCAGCCATGAGAAGGACATATTGAAACACAAGATAAAATCAGCAAAAGGCATCCTTCCCAAGCGGTCATTTAGTCCAAAATTTCTTTCCATGAACAAAAGGCGACATTAGAAGGATGCATCCTAATGGGAAAAATATTGATTGATTATGAAAATGGGGATTCGCTAGCAATTGCTTATGAATAAAATAAAGATGAGAAAGTCAATCTGTCTGTTGATTTGGTAAAAATGTTCATGATCATTGTGTCTAGAATAAATCTCAGTGTTATGGGGTAAGCTTAGTCATGCGGGAATGCGATCTTATTGCGGAAGTGGAAAGTTGTCAGGAGACTACCTACACAGGTATAGGTAGTGAATTTATTATGGAAAGGTGATGGATACTGCATAAAATGTGGTCGAAATAGATGGTGGATCTGACTGCACATGGCACCTAAGATAGGTATTCACCATGGTACTTATCTATTACACCACCAAAGTGGTTTGAACAGATGGATGGATTTTATTTCTCTTTTTGCTTTTATGCTTTTTATGCTTTTTTGATTTTTTGATTTTTTTGATTTTTTGATTTTTTGATTTTTTTGATTTATTTTGATTTTTTGATTGTTTTTGGATTTTGACTATTTATGCTAATGGACTACTGAAGGATCAAGCATAGAAGCGCTTGAGATGCAAGATATTTACAAGATTAGGAATCAAATCTCCTTCTGGTGTTGCAATCTAATAAGCTCTTGACCCAAACTTTATTGTGATTATGAAGGGCCCCAATCATTTAGGCTCAAATTTTCCTTTCTTTTCACGGTTCTAGAGGTTCTTCATGTTGTGTTGCAGGACGAGATCACCAACCTCAAACTGGTGAGGTTTGATCTTCTTGTTGAATTGAAGGCGGAGGAAATTTTGATACACATGGAGGTGGTTTAGGGCATTGATGCATCTCTCATCAAGGAGTTCAAGCTCTTGCAAGCCAGCAAATCTGTATTCTTCTTTGGAGAATAGATTCTTGAGAGAAATTCTGAGGGAAGGGAGCTCAATTTCAATGGATAGAAAACTTCAGTACCGTAGATAAGGGTAAATGTAGTGGCTCTAGTGGGGGTACGGATGGTAGTGTGATAGGCCCAAAGGGAGGGATTGAGGTGAAGGTGCCAATTGCGGCCAACATCATTGACTATTTTCTTGAGGATTTTGAGGATAGTTTTACTCGTAGCCTCTACTTGATTGTTACCTTGCAGGAAATACTTGGAAGAGGAATGGTGGGTAATGTCAAATTTTCTACATAGCTCTATGACCTCACATAGAATTATGAATCCCCTATGATTGTAAAAACCATACTCTTATTTATCCTCATCAAGTGATGCATGGAACAAATTGGCACCTTTTTTTGATGAAGATTGGTCAAATTTTCTACTTAGATTGGTCGAATGATCCACAAATGGTATTGTTGCTATTTTTTTAGTCAAAATTTTGACACATCGTTGTTAAGGTCGAATGTTCTATGCCAATCTTGGTCAAAATTGACATGTGCAAGCAACAAGTTTATTCATCAAATGTTCGACCAATGTTGGATGAAATGTTAGGCACATCTGACCAGGATGCCAAACCCATGATGCTAAATTTTGACCAATGTCAGTCAAAATGTCTGGCCCATCTGACCAAGATGCCAAACCCATGACGCTAAATTTTGACCAATTTTGGTCAAAATGTTTGGCCCATCTGACCAGGATACCAAACCCACGATGCTAAATTTTGACACCAAATGGTCGATATGTAGACCAGTCTTGGTGAGGGTTTTGACCAAAGTTAGTCAAAATTTTGACCAATATGGAATGTTAAAAAAAAACACTTGAAGATAAATATCCAGAGTAATCACCAAAGATATCCTAGTCGGTGATTAGTCTAGATATTTATCTTCAGGTGTTACTTTGCATTAATATATATACCTAAATTTCTCTTTCTTGCATGTGTATCATATTCTCCTTGCCTCTCTATTTCCTGCACCTATATATACGGCTACACAAGTAGATGCACGATATAAAATTCATATTTTATTACATACAAGATCGTAAGATAAGCTACATCAATAACTTAGCTAAATCAATCATAAGGTATTTAAAAATAGTTTCGTAAAGAGATGCAAACTATGTAAAATATTGGTAAGGGGTGGCAAGATCAAAGAAGAAATCAAAAGTACAAGACCTAAGGGCCAGACCTAATGCCTTGGGGGCTCATCATAGATGGCCTTGCCTACATAACTCACAGAGGCATTGTAGTTTAGGTTTAACTTTAAAACCAGTCTTTTAAAGGATGGTAGAACTTTTAAACCCATTTAAGTTTCTTGTTTATAATTTGGATCCATATAAACATGTCAAACTTTGAGCAATTTAGAATATTGTACACCA
>MU225542.1:444519-477785 GCA_018584345.1 Thuja plicata
CATTTAAGTTTCTTGTTTATAATTTGGATCCATATAAACATGTCAAACTTTGAGCAATTTAGAATATTGTACACCAGATGTTAATAAACATAAAACAACTGAAGAAAGTAAAATGAAAGCAATAAACATAGATGACACGTAAGTCACATGATACATATGCGAAAGATTGCATAGTAGATAATAAACAATTAGAGCTACATACAACTAAATAAAAAATTACATGGTAGTAATGAATAACCCACCCTTGAAGAGAGAGATATGGTACTTTTTCAATGTAGAAAGTGGAAGTTGTTATTGGTCAATCTAGATCAATTGGGTCCACAACAACCTTGTGATATTGAGCTTGTGTTAAGGCTATGATAAGGAACACAAACATTTCTATGGTAGGATAGAGCATCTATGATCCCTTGGAAATAATTATCAAGTAGTAATGATAGGATATCATATTTATGTTCTGAAGCTTCTTTATCCAAAGGGTATCAATGGCATTTCTATCTTCACTGAAATCAAGGGTACAAAAGATGCTTTGCATCATTTGGATATACCACTCAATTTATATACCCAATGGATGCAAAGCAACCTTATGCACCCCTTATTTGATTGAAGATAAAGGACATTGGTCCCCTTTTGATAAATAGTCTTCAAGAAAGATATATGGTATCCTAACATTTCTAGTTGACAAGCATTCCCAAGGGAGAAAGAGAAACCAATGATTAGTAGTTGACATTGAGAAGACCTAAAATAGTAACAATAATGAAAATAATGAACAAGCATGCCAACATAATGAATAAGTGGGCAAAATACATTGATCCAATAACAACAAACACATTACAAATAGAAAGCTCACGGTCTCAAATGCCTCTCTATTTCCTGCACCTATATATACAACTACACAAGTAGATGCATGATATAAAATTCATATTTTATTACATACAAGATCGTAAGATAAGCTACATCAATAAATTAGCTAAATCAATCATAAGGTATTTAAAACTAGTTTCGTAAAGAGATGCAAACTATGTAAAATATTGGTAAGGGATGGAAAGATCAAGGAAGAACTCAAAAGTACAAGACCTAATGGCTAGACCTAATGCCTCAGGGGCTCATCATAGATGGCCTTTCCTACGTAACTCACAGAGATATCGTAGTTCAGGTTCAACTTTAAAACCAGTCTTTTAAAGGATGGTAGAACTTTTAAACCCATTTAAGTTTCGTGTTTATAATTTGGAATATTGTACACCAAATTTTAAACATAAAATAGCTAAAGAAAGTAAAATGAAAGCAATAAACGTAGATGACACAAGTCACATGATACTTATGCTAAAGATTACATAGTAGAAAATAAACAATGAGAGCTACATACAACTAAATACAACATGAGATGGTAGTAATGAATCACCCACCCTTGAAGAGAGAGATATGGTACTTTTTCAATGTAGAAAGTGGAAGTTGTTATTGGTCAATCTAGATCAATTGGGTCCACTACAACCTCATGAGATTGAGCTTGTGTTAAGGCTATGATAAGGAACACACATGTGTCTATGGTAGGATAGAGAATCTATGATCCCTTAGAAATGGTTATCAAGTAGTAATGGTAGGATATCATATTTATGTTCTGAAGCTTCTTTATCCAAAGGGTATCAATGACATTTCTCTCTTCACTAAAATCGAGGGTGCAGAAGATGTGTTGCATCATTTGGGTATACCACTCAATTTCTATACCCAATGGATGCAAAGAAACCTTTTGCACCCCTTATTTGATTGAAGATAAAGGAAATTGATCCCCTTTTGATAAAGAGTCTTCAAGAAATATAGATGGTATCTTACCATTTCTACTTGACAAGCATTCCCAAGGGAGAAAGAGAAACCAATGATTAGTAGTCAACATTGAGAAGACCTAAAAAAAAGTAACAATAATGAAAATAATGGATAAGTATGCCAACATAATGAATAAGTGGGCAAAATACATTGATCCAATAACAAAAAAATACATTACAAATGGCAAGCTCACGGTCTCACATGCCTCTCTATTTCCAGCACCTGTATATATGGCTACACAAGTAGATCCATGATATAAAATTCATAGTTTATTACATACAAGATCGTAAGATAAGCTACATCAATAAATTAGCTAAATCAATCATAAGGTATTTAAAACTAGTTTTGTAAAGAGATGCAAAATATATAAAATATTGGTAAGGGGTGGCGAGATCAAGGGAGAACTCAAAAGTACAAGACCTAAGGGTCATACCTAATGCCTCGGGGTCTCATCATAGATGGACTTGCCTACATAACTCACAAAGACATCATAGTTTAGGTTTAAATTTAAAACCAGTCTTTAAAGGATGGTAGAAGTGGTATCAAGCCTCTTTATCCAAAGGGTATCAATGGCATTTCTCTCTTCATTGGAATCAAGGGTGTAGAGGTTTCCCTGAATCATTTGGGTATAGCACTCAATTTATATAACAAATTGATGTAGGGCAACCTTCTGCACCCCTTATTTGATTGAAGATAGAGGACATTGATCCCCTTTTGATAAAGAGTCTTCAAGAAAGATAGATGGTATCCTATCGTTTCTACCTAAAAAGCATTACCAAGGGAAAAAGAGACCATAATTGTACCATTGACTTTCTACCCATGTGGGCCTTCTAAAAACATATGGAATGTGTTGTGTTTATAGAAGAGATAACTACCTACAACTATATTTCATAAGGCATTTAAAACTAGTTTCGTAAAGATATGCAAAATATGTAAAATATTGGTAAGGGGTGGCAAGATCAAGGAAGAACTCAAAAGTACAAGACCTAAGGGCCAAATCTAATGCCTCGGGGGATCATCATAGATGGACTTGCCTATGTAACTCACAGAGACATCATAGTTTAGGTTTAAATTTAAAACCAGTCTTCTAAAGGATGGTAGAAGTGGTATCAAGCCTCTTTGTCCAAAGGGTATCAATGTCATTTCTCTCTTCACTGGAATTGAGGGTGTAGAAGTTTCTCTGCATCGTTAGGGTATAGCACTCAATTTCTATACCAAATAAATGAAAAGAAACCTTCTGCACCTCTTATTCGATTGAAGATAGAGGACATTGATCCCATTTTGATAAAGAGTCTTCAAGAAAGATAGAAGTATCCTATCATTTCTACCTAAAAATCATTACCAAGGGAAAAAGAGACCAAAATTGTACCATTGAATTTATTCCCATCTAGGCCTTCTAACACCATATGGAATGTGTTGTTTTTATAGAAGAGATGGCTACCTACAACTATATTTCATAAGGCATTTAAAACTAGTTTCGTAAAGAGATGCAAAGTATGTAAAATATTGGTAAGGGGTGGCAAGATCAAGGAAGAACTCAAAAGTAAAAGACCTAAGGGCCATACCTAATGACTTGAGGGCTCATCATAGATGGCCTTGCCTATGTAACTCATAGAGACATTGTAGTTCAGGTTTAACTTTAAAACCAGTCTTTTAAAGGATGGTAGAAGTGGTATCAAGCCTCTTTATCCAAAGGGTATCAATGACATTTCTCTCTTCACTGGAATTGAGGGTGCAGAAGTTTCTCTACATCGTTAGGGTATAGCGCTTAATTTCTATACAAAATTGATGAAGAGAAAATTTTTGTACCCCTTATTCAATTGAAGATAGAGGATATTGATCCCCTTTTGATAAAGATTCTTCAAGAAAGATAGATGGTATCCTATCATTTCTACCTGAAAAGCGTTACCAAGGGAAAAAGAGACCACAATTGTACCATTGAATTTCTGCCCATCTGGGCCTTCTAACACCATATGTAAAATATTGATAAGGTAAAATATTGTGTTGAAGGTGGCACCTGATGCTGCTGCAACTACTATAGACATTAAAATTTGCATCATTGTCTGATGTCGTTGAAGCGCCATCAGACTCCACCTTAAAAACAATATGTTCACTAGATAGGTCTATATGTCTTCTAATTTTAAGTTGGGCTATTTCTATTCTTGTTTTATGAAGTTGGTTGATTCTTTCTAATGTCTCCAGGGTTGAATCCAGTATGCTCCTGTATGATCCAGAACCTGCAAGGAAGGAAAAGATGGGGTTAGTTAGATCCAAAGGATCTAAGCAATTCCTGACACCCTATTATTGATCCTCATCTACAATTATGCATGTGCATAGTCAATCCATACACTTCTAAAAGGAATAAGGATAAAATTTACAAAAACCCATCCAAGATATAGAAAATCATAATGAAGTCATGAACAACAAAAATTTCATGAGTTTATCATAATATGTCCAATGTATCTACATGAAATTCTAAAAAAGTTTCAGTATCTACAATAGCCCTCTGTTAATCACATTTATGCATATGGTCCCAACAAAGTAGTGCACAAACTACACAAAGAAGGCATCACAGAAACATGATTTCTGCTTTCACCATTGAAGCAATCTCAGTGGCACTAGTTGCCTCTTGAGCCTTGCACAAGTTGCACTCATTTCCTACATCAGGAATAGACATAGCTGGGGTAGATGTAAATGTGGTTTCATTGACCCACCAAAAGTATTGACATCCACTATTTCCCTGCAATACCAAATCTACATTAGTTCTTCCTAAAATGATTACTTGTCACATTAATTTTAAACATAAAATATAATTCCATATCCAGACCTTTTTCCTATTTGGGCAACCCCAAAATTGATGCCCAAGTTTACTTGTTGTGTGTGACGTCTTCAAAACACACGGGACAACACCACATTGACACATAGGCACATTGACCAAAGCCATCGACGCTATATCGATAAATATTGCACTGTCATTCCAACATATCATTTTTTTTAGTTGATTATTTTGTTCATTCATAATAATTATAATTGCAATAAAAAGCAACATACTAATGTAGACAACATCTCAAATCAATCAACATAGTAGTATTAGAATGATGGATAATGCGCATGAAGCAATTCCTCCCTAACACTGAGAATGTAATGTCGTGTATACATGTATACCATTAGGAAACCCTAGCTACATTACAAATCTACCTAGGAAACCCTAACACTAAGAATGTAATGTCGTGTATACCAGTATTACGATTCACTAAAATAAATGAAGCACTCGCTCTTAGTATTCATGTATCTGAAAGTGTATATGAATTTAGTAATAAATGTCAACACATCTGCAAATAAGTTCAAACACGTTCCTCCAGCATGGTTTTGTGCAATCCAAATGAAAACTTGGATAAATTTATATTTTTGTATGTAACTATAATACCCAGAGAAGGTGTGGACGCAATGGTAAATTTAAGAAACTCAATTCCCCATTTAGACTAAAGCTTCAAAATTCATCATGTATCCCAATTTCTGATATAACAAAGGGTATCCATAGAGCCACTGAGACAAGATTGGAAACTAGCCAAAAATATCCCCTTGGATAAAACCCAACTCCTATAACCATATCAAAAAGAATATACTTAAGACATTGGCACCATCTGGGTTTAATTAAAGACTAAACAACCACTCCAATTACCTCTTTTGATCCCTCTCCTCCAAGAAAACAACATGACTATTGAGTAAATGCATGTGTTGACTCTGTATCCATGAATATTTAAAAGGAAGCTGAGATCTCCAGCATCACCCACACCGCATGAATCATAATTTGAGCACTAATCATGAAAACCTTCCTTAAATGAAAATCAAAGATTTCCCTCAAAAAAGAAATATACCCCATCTTTGGTATTAGCCTCACCATGGTATCCATCTTGTCAAAGAAATAAATATGGCATGGTTGCAAATGAGGAGAAGCAATAATAAAACCACCTCCCAATCTCTAATCATATTTTCCATGATTATGCAAGTACTTAATAATATTGGATCAAAAAAATAATTTTGAAGTTTATTTTTTTATTTATTTACGTCAACATTTCATATCATATTGGATAATCTATCATCATCTGAATGGTAGAGATTTCGTATAATCATATAATCGAATTCTAAAACAATTCATTAATAACTCTAATATAATTCAAAGCTGTATCTTTCTGATTGCGTTGCAGAAGGATCAATGCCCATTTTATATTTGGGTTCTGAAGAATTGGTGGATCAAAAGTATGAATCCTCATTGCCCATTTTACATTTGGACTGTGAGGAGAAAAGTAATCATGTCAAGTGCATAAATTTGTTATTGTTCGGGGACTCTTCACATAGGAAATTGAAGGGCAATGTGAAAGTAGTTAGGATAAGTACATCACCACCACCCCCTGCTTCAAATAAATCCAAAACTAGTACGGCTAGTAAAACATGATGCCCATTGTCTGAAGATCTCTTCTTTGTACTTGTTTGAAGGTCATCATGGGATTTAAGCTTGTGATTACATATTTAAGGGCTATAGTTGTGGGAGGAAAAGTCCTAAGAATTAAATTATATAATTTATTGTATAATATAATTTTATTTCTTATTTATCATAACATAGATGGAAACTATGCCATTTCAAAATCTTATGGCTCTGTACATCCACGCAAATTCAAGGCAAGTGAATAATCGTAAATGCATTCACTGTTATACCATAGGGACACATGGAGGTCTACGTACAAGGATGCAATTAACAAGGATCATCGAATATCAATAATCACATGCTAAACACATGGATCAACTTAATTCACACATGCAAGCCAAATCAAATGGGAGATATTGCATTGAATGACACAGAGTACAAAACTGATTAAACTGAATAATTTTGGAATCCATAAAAATTTGAGGTTTGTCTATTTATAGTAAACTCATTGCACTTTTGAATAACACAAGTATGGGATGGAGGCTCTATCTAAAGTATGTGTGTGTTGTGATTCATGCTCCAAGCTTCATAGGGAGGTGTTGTCGAAGAACTTTAGGATCTGGTTAGCACAGAGGGTTGACAAAGAGGTTTTGCCTGTAATTATCAGTGACCCTGTCCTTAAGAGTATGCTCATTGCACAAATGACCTTTATCAAATGGGAAGTAAAATAGGTAATTGGTGATGAACACCAAATTCCCACTTCAAAGTAGTTCCTTTACCCTTCCCAGTTAGTATCAATATTTCTCTCCAATGCAATGGATTTGATGCAGTCTATGTAGTTAATTGAAATTCTTACATTTAAAGTCATTCAAAAGAAATTTTGGATTTGGGAATAATCTACAAAAATGCCATGCAACATTATGACCTATGGAGTGGTCAAGCTCTTGTGGGGGGTTTATTTTCACGTCATCAATTATTGCAATTTCATGCTTTTCTAACAACATACAACGGGGTAAAACGCACGCTTGACAGTCAGAATGCTAAGTATCTGAACAATGTTCTCAAGGTTACTGCGAGGGTGCTTGGAGTGCAGTTGGAAAGTAGGGTGAGAAAGACTACTGGCGCTCTGCTGGAACTCCTAGGGTTGCTGAACCCTGCATCTCCACCACGTGCTCTCTCCAGTCGACCTTCAAACTGGAAGCTGTTAGGTCATGGAAATGAATGGAACATTTGGAAAGTAGGGAAAGCGTCAATTGAAATGGATAAAGATGCACACTCTCATCGATATGGTAGCTTCGGCCACCAAAATGGAATTGCAGATGTAACAACACAAAAAACCCTATGTACATCAGTTAGCGACATTGACTGGGAAAAGATAGCTAGCCCGGAACACAGGAGTGGTTGGGGTTCGTATCCCTTAAATACTTCAGGCTCTGCTGAGAAGGAAGAGATGCCCCATGGCTCTGGGTGAGAAATGCCCAATTATTCGGGTAGATCAAATGAATGGAAAAAAGGGGGGCCTTCGCACCCTCAAATCGGCTTTTAAGAAAATGACTCCGTTGTGATGGAGGAATGAATATTCAACAATGGGTGACAGATTATATGCCAAAAGTAGACATTGGGGCAAAAAATTTTGTATTGTATTAATCGACTATGTCCTAAACTTTTGTGCCCATGTGGAAAATACTGTAGTTCGGGTATTTTAGTTAAAATATATATTTTCTAAATGTAGTTGAATCAAATTTTGTACCAGAACTCACTAGTAGAGCCAATAACAGGATCAACCAACAATAGAAATTTTGTACCAGAATCGACCAACATAACCAATAGAACCGACCAGGAGAAACCAACGAGCATTACCGACCAGCTGAACCAACAAGCATAACCGACCAAAACAAATTTTGTATCAGAACCGAACAGCTCAATCAAATTTTGTCCAATAGAACTGACCAGGATAAATCGATGAGCATTACCAACCAGCTGAACCAACAAGCATAACCGACCAAAACAGATTTTGTATCAAAACCGACAAGCACAACCGTTCAGCTAAACTGACTAGCCTAAAAAAATTTGGAAGGTGTATAATGAAATATTTCTATATTGTATTTGAGCAAGGATTTTGGTTTTTCTTGCTGGTTCTTTCCCAGATGAGCTCTTGAACCAGCTTATATTATATTATATTAATAAATATATTCAGTAGCTATCCCACTTTTGCTTTAAAAAAAACTATGCCTTCAAAAAAAACATTTTTATATGAACACAAAACATACAATTACAAACACAATTTTACTATGTTGAATCATGGAAATATATACACTTCAATCTCTTATTGAATCTTCCTATATGTGGAATTTCTTGTTCTTGCATCTATAGTCCTCCTCCCACTTCAATTTTTTTTCTAACATAAAGATGAAATTCTTGGCAAGATCCTAAAGATGAGAACTGGTGGATGGAGTATGCAAATGGCACATTGGTGGGGTACTAACCTTCTAAATTGTTTTCTCTTCTTCTAGATCATGCAACCATGGTGCAATTGGGAGGTGAGGTGGTAAATATAGAGTTGAGAGGAAAGCATACTTCCACTCATATGGGAAGTGTTCATTTTCCAGATGAAAGATTTGCTAGAGCAAGTTGCAATCAGAATATAGAGTTAGTGGTGCTGATAATAGCTTGAGACCTGTTGGTGCCATGTCTACTATGATAAACCATGCCAACTGTTACAATATGCATTTTACCTATAACACTGATTGGGGTAGCCATTTCTATTATGGTGGAATAGGGAACAACTTTGGGAGCAACTTAGGTTGTCCTTAGTAAACAACCAATCTACTTTTGGAGGGAGAATGCCCTGAAGATGAATCAATGGTGGGATCTAACTTTAATCTATTTTAATCTATTTCTTTGATACCCTCTTTATTTTCAATATAAATCAATGGTGAGATCTAACTTTCTGATTTATCATTCAAACAATGTTGCAAATTGAGCTCATATCAAGATATACAAGTTAAAACATTCATTCCTTTCTCCCTAAAATAAATACTCAGAAGTAGCTACAACAGTTCTAAATTCAAAATCCATGGTGGAATGAAGCATTACATTTATGTTTTTCGGTATAAATACAGAGAAAGCAATATCCCATGAATTTTAACTTGCTAACTTCACATTGCAACCTTCATACCAAAATCATTTAAGAAAAAAAGGTAGATTAGACACAGCTCCAGTTCTTTAAATTTAAACTCATTTGCAATAGAAACCAAGTTGCCTTTGAGGGAGTCATTATGACTAAGAAACTTAAAATGATAATTTTAGATAACCACTCTCTTACTCTCATATTTATATATGTAAACATATATATATATACCTACATTCACAAATAAAAAGACTTTGACATATATTTTTAGATATATATATCAGCTGTTAGACATTTCATTAAACATTAAGGATATTTTTATCAGTAATACTCTCACGTCTATAATTCCATTAAATTAACTAGCAGAAACACAGATCAGTAAGACTTTTTCACACACTTAATGTTTCTATATGTATGCCTTCTAATGCAGTATGAAAATATTAACAATTTTCTTGCTGTGCACGTTTGGTTCTGATGAATTGAATGCATCTCTTTATCTTCATAACACTTTACCATTTTTCTTCTTCTATTAGTTCCTCAAAAGTGTTTGGTTCATGAGCACTTGAAATAGAACTGTCAACAATGTATGATTGAAATCATAGTCATGAAACATAATGATAATTCTACTTATTATCTCATATATCCTTAGAGGATAATTGGATTGTGGAGCGGATAATTAGCTTGAATTCAAATCATTAATAAATTGTTTTCTTAGATTCTAATTCAATATCACCTTTAGTCTCAATGGCTCAACTTTTTTGGACAAGTACATAATGGTATATAAAGATATCATCTTTATATTTGAGGAAATCAAAATTGAAAAAGGAAAGAAGGTGATAGTCTTCCTTGAAAATTAAATCTATATGCATGTGGATTTTCTTTACGTTGGGATCAGACATCATATCTAACAAGGATACATTTTTCTATTATCACTGAATTTTAATATAAGACCACTTGTAAATATTATCAAAAGCCTAATTGGTTCTTTCTTTCTTGATCATAGAGAGCTGAATTATAATGAATTCTCAGTAAATGAGTTCATAGAGAGTTGACCTTGAAAGATCTGATGGAGGATGGTTGCACCAACTGTGAATGAAATAAGACATACAAGGACATGAAAGAAAACATAGAATGAACAAGCATAGGAATAGAACATGGAAAAGAGTTCCCTGTATGTGTAGTGGAAAAAATTGCACTCTACAAGTTTCACACTATGTTTTACATGTTTTTAGGTCCATTCAATCATATGCCAACCTTTGTCTCACCCTTAGTGACCTAATGTGGTCAACCTTTCTCTCTAATGGGAAATATGGATCAAACAAATGTCTAACATTTTGAATCTTGATTAGAAAACCAAGATGTTGCAATGCAGCAAATCTTTAAATCAAGAAAACATAACCGTAAAAAAGAGCTTACAATAACTTCGGTTTGACCTTTGAAAATGGTTTTAAAATAGTTTTTTAGGATGATAAAAAATAGACGCAGCAGAAGATTTATTGAATTTGGCAATTCCTTCTTTTGACTGTCGGGAATTAATCTATCTAATACATGTGTTATTGTGAATTTTAACTGATGGTAAACAATTAACGTAAGGAGACCCAAAAATTGGGGTTGGCTCACTTTCCCACCACTTTTGATTAGCTTACATCACTAGAACAGTGTTGAAACTTAAGGTGTTTATAAGTGGAAAATACCTCTTTTATTCCAAGATTTTGTCTTGATTATTATTCTTCTTATATTTTGTCTTGATCTTCTTCCTGTGTGATGATATGAAATGGAGGAACTCAAACTTTCCAAAGTCTAATTTATGTTATAACTTTGGAGCCGTTTGTATGAAACCATCCAAAATAGTATTTTGACTTTGTGAAACTCAATAGAATTTGATCGATTCCATTTTTTCCTTACTACAAGATACTTCAATTTTAAGGAAATAAGCACAACTTTTATATATAGAGAGATGGGATTGAATAATAAAAAAGAAATGAGAGGATAAAAAAATAGTTCAATTTTGTTGATTAAATATAGTTCGCAACTCTATTATAATATAAATCTCAAATATATTATTGAATTATCAATGTTTTAGTTATCATCTACTTGTTTAGGAATTTGACTCCATTCTTATATGTAGTTATACTTTTAGATTTAGTCAAAGATATCAATTTTGGACAAGATTTGTCTTCTACACCTCAGTACTTGCACACGTACAAGCCTATTTGTTTATGAATGTGTAGTGTCGAGAAATATTTTTTTGGGGGTCATTGGTGTGCTAAGGGGTAGACTTAAACCTTATTTTATGACAAATCAATCCCATTATTCATAAATAAAATTATCAGACGTGTTAATCAAGTGATAAAAATTATATCTATATATTGATGTTATCTACTTATGTTATGGCAATGCAAGCTATGATATGGTTTTGTGATAAGGTAAAAAATTTGGTTCTCTATGACTTAATAACATAAGATTCTCCATTAAATAAAAGATTCTAGAAACTCTTTATTTAAAATATTATGTACATAAACTGATGAGCAACAATAAAAACTTAAATTACACTTAATCTTCTACAATGGCCTTCCATCTAAATTAGAATAAATTTTACCACTTACCCAACGCTATGGAGCATGCCATAATACATGTTTTACCACTTAACGAATACTATATGGTAGAATCAACTCCACTAAAGAAAAGATGAATACAATCAATAGAGTCCCAAATATAAAAGATAGGACTCTACAAACAAAGATGCAATGTCATCAAGTACTCATCCCAAACTAGCCATATTTGAAAGATAATGTATATATGTTGCATTGAATCACAAGGAGTTACAGTGAACAAATAGTCACGGTGATGGTAATTCATTGTTGCAAGAGTAGTTAGAAAAAGATGTGGACTTTCATGTTTCAAAGCATCAATTTTGGAGGGCAGACTGGTAAAATAAAAAGTTTTGAGAAATTTGATGATGAGTTAGAGGGTTATCATGCAATAATTATATAAACAACCTGAGATGTTTTACTGTGAAGGCTCTTGCAACAACTACAAGATTGTAATAACAAAGGGAAAAGGGGATGAGCTAGAAAGAGAGTGACATTATAGACAAATGGAAAATAAAAACAAACAGTAACTATCATGTCAAAAAAGACAATCATAAGACATCATGACAACCTATAATTTTTCAATGGCATGCTTTGAAGAGAAGGAAAAGGCTTCATCAAAGCTTGAAGGATGTAAGAAAGGATGATATAGCCTAGGAGGTAAGAAGCACATAACAAATGAAAGTCCCTAGAAAACATGTTAAAATCTTACCTGTGAGGCCTACCCTAGCCTGACATAGATTAGCACTATCTTTCACTTATATGCTCTCTAGTCAATACTGATTTTTCTATAGTCGGACTATTGGGACACATGTATTACTTTATGGATATGTTGAATCATTTTCTTGTAAACAATGCCTGATTATGTAATCGGGGAATCTATTAGATACTTTGTGTGAGTGATGCAGATTTTTGTTTAGGACTTAGTTTTGATAGTTTAGTATATTGGATTAGTAAGTGGATGTTAGATAATGTCAGTATGCAGATTTATTAAGATTTATGTTTATGTATATGGATCAGATGCAGATATTATTAAATCATTGATGCAAATGTGAGTGAATGTGTGTTCTACTAACATTATGTACTCTTCTATGTTTATGTGTTGATTTATTGGACCTCTTGATGTGTGCAATGAGTGTGCAGGAAAATTTGACCATGGTATTAATCGGGGACTCAAGAATGGACCTATGTAAAAACTGTGATGCTAAGGCCTTGTCTATAAAAAGAGACATGGACCTCGTTGTATTGTATTTTTATTCGTAAAAGTGTGGTGTATGATTTTAATTTATTTAATTAAGTAAATATGTAATAAGTCATGCTCATGTAAAATTGTTGTGTCACTTGACACATGTGCACCTTGTGTATTGGCATGGCTAGTAAATGTGACTAGTATAAGCTTAACTTTACCCAGGAGTTACCTAGTATAGTCCCAATGCTTAACCTAAGGTTTAGGAAGATAAGATTGAGATAAGATTGAGTCAAGGAAGATAAGGATGAGTCAAGAGAGATTAGATTGAGTCTTGATGGTTGGATTTTTGAGAGTTAACCTTGGGTGGAGTTTAGAAGGGTCATTTGGACTCTTAGGGAGTAACTAGGGTCAAAACTAACTACCCCACTTGGTACCTTAGAAGTTAGGGGTCAATTTCATCCCTTTAAGAGTATTCAAACTCATTTATGACTCCCCTAAAGTCACCATTTTGGGAAGTGGAAAAATTGAAGAGTTGTAAGACTTTGGTTAAGTCATCCATTCTTTCCTTGCAAGCCTTTAACTCCATTTATGAAGAAAGAGAGTGGGGAGAGTAGATGGATTAGGGTCTCCCCTCCATTTATGACTCCTGATATTTTTAGGAAGAATTCCTATATAAGGAAGGGTTTAGAGGGAGTTTGGGGTACACACCCACTCTCTACTTTTAGAGACAAATTCATTTGTAGGATTAAGACCTGAGAGGAGGGAGGATGAGAAGGAGAAGCTCTTCACAAACCACTTTGAATTTATCATAGCTTGGATTTGAGGTGAGTTTCCTAATTAACATAGTTAGGAGTAGTTCTTGTTTGCATTTGTACATAGCTTGAGAAATCCATGATTGAATTTTATGTTATTGTTTTCAGCTTCATGGGTTTTCATGGAGTTTATGTGTTAAGTCTTGTATTTATTTTGTTATTATTTTTTTATGCGGTTCCTCAAGGCCTATTCACCCTTGGGAGGGTTGGGTAACCTTGATGGGGTGAAAGTTAGTGATCTATCCAAGTAGTGTAGAGTCTCCCATGTGTGGAGGGATGTACATGGGTATATGGGTTCCCATGATGCCAAAAATTCTCAAGAAATTTGGGGTTCATGAGAAAATTTGGAAGGTTTGAAGCCATGACTTGTTTTATGAAAGAAAGGTAAATTTACTCCAATTGCCATCATAGGGCATGGAGGAGAAGGGTAGAAATTTGTTCATGAGTCCATGTGTGGCCATGGAACAAGATTATATATGTGGCACTTAGGCATGTTGAGCCCATGTGTGGCCTATTCCTAGTGTATATATTTTGTATTATTGGTTTTATCCTCTTGTGGTAGTCCTCTTTCACCCCTTTGTTTCAGTTCTTTTGGAGACCTATGTATATCCTTGGGTAATGGGTATTTTCTTGTGTTCCTTTTTTTAGTTTCCTGGTTGTTATGTGTGTATATATCCTGGTTCAATTTTGGATCCCCTAGCTCGGGGGTGGTCTTACAAAGGCCTAGGTTGGGAAGTGACCCTCCATAGTTATAACCTTATATTATACAGGTTCTGGGAAAGCTCCTGGAAGTGTAGCTAGTGTCTTGGAATCTTGGTTGTAATCCCTTTTTTCAAAGTCACTTTCTAGTTTAAATTTTTTCCTTGAAATGTTAAAAAGGAGATTGGATATTTGTAATCCCCTTGTATTCTGAAAGAGTTGTATTCACTACTTCTTTGTAATAAAAAGAAAAAACTTGTTCTATATACTTGTATCAATTATTGCATTATTGGTTACTCCAGAGTTAGTCTTACTAATGTTGTATTAAAGTGATAAGAAAATCTTAGGACTATAACATTAATTAATATTGTTGATATATATTAAACTATCAATTGATTTAACTTGTTAAATTTTCAAATGTATAGAAAGGAAATAAAAGACTACATCTTCTAAAATTTATTATAACATGTTTAAATAGTAATTTGTGGTCATTAGATTAAAGTTTAGATGCCCAAATTTTGGGGCATGACATTACCACCCACTAAGTTATGATGGCCTTGATATGAGAGTAAAACATTTTAAAAGTCAACAAAAGAAAGCATTGTGAAACATGTAGGAGCAATGGCCATCTTGGCAAGGACAATCATAAGATGTTATACAGTCCATAAGGTTTCAAAGGCATGTTTTGAAGAATAGATGAAGAATTCAACATAAAGGTATTGGAGAATAAGTTAGCTTAAAGGCTTGTATGATGGTGCTAATTCACCAGTATAGAGACAGTCAATGTCAAACTCTACAAAGTACAAATGACATTTCATAGATGACAGTGCCCGATTTATATGTCTAGGTATAGAAAATGTCACTTCTGAAACCAATGAATTAATTTTTCTTGGACTCCCCCAAGTTTACACAGTGAATGTTCTTGTAGCGTGTTATTTTTTTCCTTGTTGTGGTAAAGATGAATGAATGGATGCATATTTTTGATTCATCATTGAAAAGAATGAAATGCAACAATGTTTGTCCCCCTTTGTCCTCTTTTTGATTAGTACTTATAGGCCTTATAGTAGGAGCCATCTATGTGCTCTTCCATTAATTACAGAACATTTCTTTCTGAGTTTCCTGGATATTGTAGAAAGTTCTCGCTTGCGGTGTCATCTTTTGTTTTTGGCTTAAATCTTGGCTGCAATTTAATTTTACATAGAGATTGCATGTCTGTGGTATCTTTTATCTTGAATTCTACAGAGAAAGCATTCTCTGTGGAGTTCAGGTAGAGGATGCTGCAACACTACTCTCATTTAGTCTTTCTTGCTTCATTAGATCCAGACATGGTTTGATGTTATCATCTTAACAATGCAACATATTAATATTCACTTTACTTTCAACAGGGCCACTTGATAATTTTAGACAAATTAATGGAGTAGTGTATGTATGAATGTCTGGTTCACAGAAATTTCATTTAGGCATAAAAGCAATAACATAAATATGAATATATATATAAACATGTGTATCTATGACCATATACATGAATATATATATTCATAAATACATCTGCGTATGCATATATATATATTCACAAATATACATATATAAATATGCATTTATATATATATTCACAAATATACATATATAAATATGCATATATTTATATATGTAAACATATATATATCTACATTCACAAATAAAAAGACTTTGACATATATTTTTAGATATATATATATATATATATATATCAGCTGTTAGACATTTCATTAAACATTAAGGATATTTTTATCAGTAATACTCTCACGTCTATAATTTCATTAAAGCAACTAGCAGAAACAAAGATCAGTAAGACTTTTTCGCACACTGACAAGAATGGATGCAATAGTGAATGTTCTTGTAGCATGTTATTTTTTTCCTTGTTGTGGTAAAGATGAATGAATGGATGCATATTTCTGATTCATCATTGACAAGAATGAAATAGAGCTATGAAAGACAAAAACCCTAGCCGCGTGAATGAAATAAAATGGAATCCTAGCCATGTGAATGGACAAGAGTGTTGCCCAAAAATGAGCTGTAAAATACCAAATAGAGCTATGAAAGACAAAAATGCAGAGGTATATAAGGAGCACATACCTATTTAGGGGGAAAATGGATTAATGTTGCCCAAAAATGTGTCAAAATGTCAATGCAGTGGAAGAGTGATCAGCTGTTAGACATTTCATTAAACATTAAGGATATTTTTATCAGTAATACTGTAATATACCCACCTCTTAGTATTCTTTTAGGGTTTCAGATGTCGAACCCTTTTAGGCCTTTTTATGTATGTGTGGTTTATTTTAGTTGATCTTGAGGATATTTATGTATTGCATTTCATTATGTTATGAATCCATTGCTGGTATGATATATCTTCTGTGTACATATGATTTATGATGGTTATTTTAGGATGTTATGTATATGTTAGGATTTCATTTCGATTATGGTTTTCTAACAATACCGACCCTAGATTTATATGCACATGGATCATTGTATATTTTGCATTACTGTTTGATGCGCTTGGAATGGTATGGGATAGAGTCGTAGTTACTTGCTTCGGAGAGATCCATATGATAACCTAGTCTCAACCATTGTTTGCTATATTATATGCATGTATGTCTATCTTGGTGATGACAGGTTTGTAGGTATCGGGCTACGTCTTCCCTGAATTGGTAGTAGTGAGTGTGCCCTATCGCAATATCTCAATGGTAAGAGAGGGGAGATAGTATTTAGGTCCAAATCCATACCCTAAACCCTTATTTTGTCCCATTGATGGACAAAGAATCTGATTAACTATCCTATTTGAATCCATCAAGTGACGTGGATTCGTGAGCCTATTTGTGTGTGTTTGGTTTTTGTTTCAGTTGTTGTCTATTTCAGTTGATTTTCTATTTGGATGAGTTTCATGTGATTTAATGATGATTTTAGCTTCATTTATTTAATGAATATTTATGCTAAATATTAATGGTAATTGTTGCACCTATAATAAAGTTAAAACATTGATATATGAAATATATGGCTATTTAATAATTAAATATTAATTAAATGCTTATATTTAATTAATTGATTTAATTATTAAGTCTTGATTAAAATAATTGAGATTTAATAAATATTAAATTCAATTAACTGTAATTAATTGTGCATAGTTGAAATATTGAATATTACTTTAAGTTGCATGGTTAATTAATTAATTTAATTGAAATTATCTCTCATGCATTTTCAATTTAACACTTTGCTTTTATATTCCAAAGTTGAGTTTTGCATGCTTTAAGTGAAATTGAAAATAAATAAATTATTTTAATTAATAATTAGATAATTTATATTCCCTTTAGGGTTTTCACTTTTTGAAAACCTAATTGCTTGGATTATCTATATCTTTGGATTGGAAGCCTTTTGGGGGGTTGTTCAATCAAGGAGAAGGGAAATTAGGTGATTGGAATTTTGAGAGAGCTTGCTTGGATTTGTCATTTCTCTTGCTTGGAATTGTGGATTCTTCTTGCTTGGATTTTGGACATTGTGTTTCTCATCAGTTATTGAGCTAGGGTCTTCATCTTTTGAATTCTAGCTTTCAGATCTCCATCTTCCATGCATTTGAAAGCTAGGACCCTTTTGTGTGACCTTCCTTGTTTGAGGTATTTAGTGATTTCATTGATTTAGAATTGAAAAATGTGATCTCGGTATCAATTTGTGTTTTCCTTCAAGTTTGCATGTCATATTTGTGCTTGTGGGCATAAAGGGTTTCATTTTTGGGTGTTAAAATTAAAAGGGCATTAGGGTTTTCAATTGTAATGTATGAGTTTTCAATTTTAGGCCTTAGGGTTTCAGATCTGTAGGGGGAAAACTTCTTTGAGAGAAATTTGAAAAATGTTGTTAATTTTGTTTGAAACCCTTAGATCTATAGTTCCTTGCCATGGAAAGATGAAATTCATACCCTCACCATGTCCTTGCCCGAACACCGATCAGATCTGCAAGAAAATAGTGAAAATGAGTTAATTTGCATGCTTGAAAATCAAGAAAACTCTTCTTGAAATTATTCATATTTCTTGTTTTTATCAAATTGCATGATTTAGAAAAAAAAATCTCTATTTACTACCTTTGGGACTTTTGGCAAAAAAAAAAACCCTTTATTGGAATATATGTTTTAGATCAATTATTAATGAGGAAAAGAATATTTCCTTATTAATTAATGCTGGAAAAAAATGAGCTTGCTGTTTTTATTAAAAAAAAAATACAGTCCTACAAAAATTACACAGTAAAAAATAAATAAATAAATAAATCATAATAATATAAACAAGTATATATTATGAAAGGGCGTTTAATAATCATTTAAAAAAAAAAAAAAAAGTAATATTTTGGGAGGCGGGGGCCACCACATCCCCAACCCCCCGTGGGACCGGCCGTCGCGCGGAACCCACAACAGCGGGCCCGTGGGGGCTGTGGTTTCCACAGTCGTAGTGGGTCGCGAGACTGTCTGCGGTACCCACTGTACAGTGGGCTGCGACAGTCCACAGTACCCACTGTCGTGGGGCCCACGTGGGTGGGGCCGAGACCTCCCCACTTAAAAGGTTTTCTTTTAAATTTTTTTTTATTAATTTAAATTTTAATTTAGTTTAAATTAGTTGTAATTTAATCTAAATTAATTTTTATCAAAATTTTATTTTAATTTAGTTTATATGTTATTTAATTTTTGTTTAAGTTTAAATTTTAAATTAATTTAAATTTAGTTTGAAATATAGATTTAAATTTTTAAGTTAGTCTTAATTAAAGCATGTTATTTTAAGATTATTATGATTTAGTATTATGGATTTAATTATCGGAAGGGGTTATTAATTAGTAATTTTTCTTATTATTAAATACATGTTTAATTATGGAAATATTATTAATTTGAGTTGATATTAACATCTATTAGAGGTTATCTTTGTATTTTTCACTTTATTATAATTATAGATGAATTTGGTAATTATTTCAATATAGGTTAATTTATCTATGTGACAGTTATAAATTAACCTATAGGAGTTTTTTTTATTTGTACGTATTCATTGAATATTTAATTATATTTGGATAGTAATTTTAATGGATGAATGAATTTGCATGATTAGAAATTATAAATTTGTTTATCCTAATCTTTCACAACGTTATCTCGTTATTGTAATTACTTTAACACTGTGATTGATTTATGTATTATGAATATGCATTTATTATGCCATGATGTATTTTGAGTGTTGAATGGAATGAATTCTATATGCTTTTATATCATGAGATGTTATCATATTTTTGAATATCTGTTTGGGATAGATGATCTTTAGGACATAAAGCCAGAGGTTTTGGGGTTTTGATTTCTACATGGTATCTTGTATGATGTCAATTCGTGTTTTGTGATATTGTCATAGTCCTGATATCTATACCCAACTGAATTTAGTTATGTTGTATTTTATGATCTTACAAAGGTACTGTTAATTGTATGGTTATTGAGAACCTTATGGTTATTGAGAACCTATGTGCTCATGTATGGGCAGGATACGATTTGATTTATGTAATACCTTCATGTGTTGATTATGAGCCTAGGTAGGTTAACTAGGTGTATAGAGGGGAAGTGGCTTGCAATGATTCTAGGGTTCTAAGTGGCTACTAGGGCATCTCATTGTCAAGTTACTTAATAAGCGAGAATATGAAACATTAAGGGGTTTTAAAATGTACTAATAAGATAATTTAGCCTCTACCCATGCCTTGAGTTTACTACATGCTAGGATGGGAGAGTTGGGATCCTTGTCTTCACGAAAGGATTATTGAGCCACATAGAGTCACTTGGGGGCCAACGTTCAAGAGGGACTACTAGGGTTAACTCAAGGGTGGACTTATGTTATGACACTTCCCTATATACAGCTTAGGTTATCCTACGTGTGTCGGTTACCTCTGGTACTGTTTAGTGTTCCTTATTATGGTTTAGAGTGCTTCTAGGATCTTCCTATGCATTTGAGTATGATGTCATGTATACCTTGATGTTGTCTTCATGTTGTATACCCCATGTGAGTGGGTCTGTTACTATCTCCTCAGCATGGTGGGAGTGGACCTTTGGTTCCACACGGTTGGGTGGTAGTGATTCTTAATACTATTGAGATTCTGACAGTTCTTCTTCATGCTTGGATGTTCCTTGTTGCGGTTCTATGTTCCTAGTGTTTCGGAGACTTGGCCAGTTACATGAGTTGCATACTTGTACCATATGTGGATATTGGTTATCATCCTTTGGAGGATGCATTATATTGTTTTATTATGTACTATTACATACCCTACAACTTGTGCAGTGGATATTGATTAGGTTGTATACCTTTGGTATCAGATGTATATGTAATCTTCTACTATGAGATGTATGTTATTGGATTCAGTTAATGTATCCTTCATGTTAGATCTTTGTAATTTTTATTCATTGATTATTATACTTAAGTAATTCTACGTCAAGGAACCCTCGAGAAATGTTATCTATGTTGAGTTGTACTTATGTGTATGTCATGTACTTTATCGTATTGCTTCCACATTGTTATCATTATTGTTTGTAAACATTTAAGGAAAAAAAATTATTCTGTAAATTTGGTGTCATGTTTAGGTTAGTTCTCCTGGGTTCCCTGGCGGGGCATTAAAAATACTCTCATCTCTATAATTTCATTAAATCAACTAGTAGAAACAAAGATCAGTAAGACTTTTTCGCACACTGACAAGAATGGATGCAACAATGAATGTTCTTGTAGCATGTTATTTTTTTCCTTGTTGTGGTAAAGATGAATGAATGGATGCATATTTTTGATTCATCATTGACAAGAATGAAATAGAGCTATGAAAGACAAAAACCCTAGATACGTGAATGAAATGAAATGGAACCCTAGCCGCATGAATGGACAAGAATGTTGCCCAAAAATGAGCTATAAAATACCAAATAGAGCTATGAAAGATAAAAATGTAGAGGTATATAAGGAGCGCATACCTATTTAGGGGAAAAATGGATTGATGTTGCCCAAAAATATGTCAAAATGTCAATGTAGTGGAAGAACCTGCAGCAAATGATTCAAGGCAAATGTCAAGGTAGGGGTAAATGTGGAAGAACCTATAGCAAAAACACACTCACCTCAACTAGCTCCCGCGTGTCTAGATCTCCAAACCTCCTACCCACATTACACCCAAAGAGTGATCAAATGATCTTGAACCTTTTTTTATTTTGTTTATGAGCCTGAATTTGTCAAAAGTTTGACCAAATTGAGCTCATAAACATTAAAAGCCAAATTTGGTCAACTTTTTGACCAAATCGGGCTCATAAACAAAAAAATTGAATCTAACAAGCCAAAAAAAGTCCTTGGTCAAAATTAAAGGTTAAAAATTGACCTCAAATGTATTAGTGCATCCTTGTTTTTAAAAGGTCCTCCATTATCAGTGACAATATCCTGAGGAATGCCATAGCGATAGATAAGGTAGTTCAAAATAAACTTCGAAACCTATTTTCCAGTACTGTAGGTAAGAGGAATAGCTTCGACCCACTTGGTAAAGTATTTAGTGTCGGCAAGGATGTATTTATGGCTATTGGAAGAATTGGGGAAAATCTGGCCAACTAGGTCTAGGCCCCAACAAGAAAAGGGCCAAGGGGTAATGGTGGGCCGAAGGGATTGAGAGGGAGTGTGTATCAATCATCGTGCTACTGACAAGGCACACATTTCTTCACATAGTTATAGGCGTCCTGCTCCATGGTAGGCCAATAGTATCCAGTGCGTAATAATTTTTTGGCCAAGATGAGCCCACTAGAATGGACCCCACAGATTCATTGAAGTACCTCCTCCAAGGACGTTTGTGCTTCATAAAAATTCAGACACCTTAGAAGAGTTTCGTCAAAGTGCTTTTGAAATAGGGTATCACCGAGAATCATGTAACGACAAGTGTGAAAAATGAAGGTGTTTCATGTATTAGGCCTTAGGGAAAGTGGTGTATTTCTGTCATTAAGGTAGGAATAGATTTCTTGATGCCACGAGGAATTAGGATCAACAATTTCACACACCATTTCAGTGTTCAGTTGGTCACAGGTAGGGATCATAAGATTCTCAATGAGAAACTCACATCATGCACTATGTTCTGGCATGATAATCATGGACCCAATGGTATCCATTGTGTCAGTTGCTTAATTATTTGTACGAGGAATTTGTTGGAAGACGAAGTTAGAGAAATGTTGTTTAAGGTCTTCAACTATGTGGAGATAGGGAAGCAGTTTATCATTCTTCGTTTGATATTCATCTAGAACTTGTTTGATAACCAATTGTGAATCACCTAATACTAAAAAACTGAGAATCTTCCATTGTATGGCATGACAAAGTCCAAGTATAAGAGCTTCATATTCTGCAAAATTGTTAGTACAAGAAAATTGTAATTTGTAGGACTTAGGAATGAGATCTCCTTGCGGTGTAACAAACAAGATTCTTACCCCCTGTTAGTTCTTTTTCTTGCTGATATGAAAATATTTCTCAGAGAGCTTTCTCTATTTATCCCAGACACTGACCAAGCAAGATGTAGAACCACAGACACAAGATTTTGAAACCTCCTACACTTTGAGCTCCACTAACTCGGGTGGGATTAACCTTCAAACTTAGAATAATGAAATCACTGAATTATTTTGATTAATTCTGGATGACATTAAAGGGGTTGATCACTGTAAATTTTATTAAAATAGACCAGACCAAAAGTAAAGATTAATTTTAATAATGATAGTCACTTGATTAAATGCAAATAGACCAGTGCTCAATTCTAGGGCATGGAGTCACTTATGAGCAATTTTAACCAGCTTGATCATGAACAAAACTTAAGACAATTACAGCATCTGAAATAAACATAGATATACCTTGTACATCTATCTCAATACACTTAATCAAGTTAATTCATCAAATTCATTTTATACCCTGAATCTTATTGAAACATTCCTAAGGTAATTTAGTCTTTCCTTGAAAGAACCCTAGAAGTATTTCATAATCTACCTGACAGACATATAAATTGAACATTCCTTAAAAATTCAATTTAAACAAAATTCAAAACACTAAAATGAAGATAGACTACTCATTATATGCTTCAGAAACTGTGAACTATATTTTATTCAAAAATCATAATCGCTTGCTACATTGAACACATATTTCTCCAAAAACCTACTGTATTGGTCTCAAACCTAGAGTTTACAATTATATTTTGCATTCTCCAAAATGAAATGGCTATCCCTTTCCTAGTAGTCTTGGAATCCTTTTATAATTAATGATGCAACAAGCTACTGACATACTGGGAAAGAATTACAAAAATCTTTTGCAACAACCTTGCAACAGACAAGAAACAAAATTTTGTAACAGAACACGGGTGGCAGTTATTTGCAAAGTCTGAACAAGGTTTGTTTTTGTTGTTGACAATGTCCTCCTCATCCTTTCAGATTTGCCTCCCACCTTTTTACCTCTTTGGTAGTGGGCCAATCAAAGGTCTTTTCTTCCTCCAGCTTTGCAATAGCTTCTACCCACCTGGCATCCATGGCAGTTCTGGCCTCAGAAACAAATTTAGCCATGTCTCTTTCAATTTTGAAAAGGCTATCAATCAGTTCATTGCAATATTCTAAATTTGTGTCCTTTTCTAAGCATTGTTTTATATCCTGGTTTCCTAGTATAGCGTCAAAACCAGCTACCCATTCTGATTGTGCTTTCAAAACACCTGTTTCATCATAAATTTTTGGGATCAATGATGGACATTGATCACCAAATAGCTGAAACTTGTTGTCAATTAAATCAGAATTGCCATTGAAAAAGGAAAAGGTATCATTCAACTTACTAACCATCTCAATGGTATCTGTCACTTTATATGGGAAATCATCACTGTACAGCATAGCCATTTTTAACTTATCCAAAATTCTTTCCTTCGCTGACCATAATTTGAAAGCAGACTCTAAGAACACCATAGCTTCTGTAGCTATCTTTGAGGCTTCTTGTAATGACCCATACAATATATACACTATGTCAGTTTTTTGTTTTAGGACGTCAATTTTGTGATGCAATATGATAGACATAGCATTCATGCCCTGTTCCTGTGATATATCTTTTGATTGTGTTTCTGCCAATGTAGAGTCTTCCTTAACTCCTTCGACAACATCTATCAGAAATTTAGCCACCTCCTCAAGGGTTGGAGTTTTTTCCCTTTTACTTTCTATTAATTCCTCTTTTAGTTTGGCAATTTCCTCTTCTAATGTGTGGTTCTAGACCACCACTTCTTCATGTTTCTTTGCCAGGGCCATCATTTGGCCAAAAGTTGTCTCATACTTCTTGGATAGGTCATCATCTTTTGACAAGTTCATGAATGAAACATGTGTCATTAATTGAGCTATCTCAGTATCTGAAGTATTTTGCAATTTCCATATCATCCTATCTGCCCTTTCTTCTTCTCTAATGGTCATGACTAAGGGCTTCTGTGTGGCAGGAGCTAGTGACCATATTGCTAGGGTTTTGGATTTAGGATCAAATACTCATCCTTTCAAAACTTTATCTATTACAAATTCTGTCTTCAGCAGAGGATCTTCTTGCCTCCTAATTTGATCAACAATGAAAGTGGACTGTAGGTCCCAACCAGGCATCAACATCACACCACTATTCTGCACCAGCAGCCTGGCTTGTTCCACCGTAATCTGTTCACTTTTAGGATCATAATCCTAGACTGTTTGTACAATTTCCTCATTCTTATCTACATTTTCTTCTTCTGCGGTCAGCTCTTGTCTCAAATTCTTTTGTTTCAATTTAACCAAGAAGGTCTTGAACTCTTCGGACTTTATGAACTCATTGGCCATCATGACCCACTCATCAGCCTTTTCAAATAACACCATTTGATTGTCTCCTTGGCCCTCAGCCTTATGCTCCTTCTACAATTGTCTCTTCAATTTTCTGAAGTACTTACCATGCTCTAATATCATGGCTTTTTCCATGCTTTACCTATCTTGCGCCATTTTATGCTCTTTCTTCTATTTCTTTCTTGGTGGTTCTCTAGCTGAAGTAGCCTCTTCACCAGCTTCTTCCCCTACCTCTTCATCTTCATGTTGTTCTTCCTTTTATTGTTCCTCCTCCTATTTCTCTTGGTGCTCTTGATCATGTAGTGCAACTGGAATTGGGGACCCTTTAGATTGTGCATCTTCAACACTGAATTGTGGTACTTGTGACATGAGAGTTTCATAGGATTTTAGCATTTCCTCTATCCTTTGGAAATATGGGAGATCAGGGAAAAAACCAGAGAATGAATTATCTGATTCTTTCCACTCAGATTCTGCTCTCAGGAGGTCATTCAACTTCCTTCTCCTATCCTAAACTTCTTGTTTATTTAGTTTGTTCCTCACAACATCCTCATCATCCAATGGTTCATGGTCTCTAATTTTTTGTCAAGGAGTCATTCTTTTTAGGGCTATCTGCACAAACTTCTCAGGATCACAGAATCTAGCAATCGCTGCAGACATCCTGTATTGCCTTAAGAAATCATTTATCAAATCAAACATTTTTTTTTTCAATGGAGAAATCAAAACCCACCCATAACTTGGGGATAAAAGTTCCCTTCTTGTGTCCCTCTAGAAATTCCTTATCTACCCAAGTAATTTGCCATAGAAATTCTAAGAATGCAATCCTAGGAGGAAAAAACTTGGGAAGAATGTGAGGAGGCTGAGTACAACCATATACTCTGATGATAGTAATGTAATCAAAAAAGAAGAAATCAGCCCAATTGTGAGAGATAGGCCAGTTTGGGATATACTCCCAAGGTCTCAGAATCTTTCTAACCTCAAAAGGAAGCCTATGCCTATCTATTCCCAATAGATTAAAAATTGGATCTACAATCTAGTTGTAGAAGCATACAAATGATGAATTGTTGGATGAACTATCCCATACCTGAGTCCATCTTTGGATTGGTGCATCCACACCATACTCAGACAAATAATTCAAGCTCTTTATCCATTGATGCTCTGTCATAATACAAAATCATATACATCAGATGAGAATAATGCTTAAAAGTAGGTGTTGGCACATCTGACTGTATCTCTAATAGTGCAGCATGGATAGCATTGACTATATATCCAACATAGTCATAATCAATGTTGACCTCCAGGTGTTGGATGTTCATGGCCATCATAAGTAAATCTTGAGACATTGTGGAGTCTCCATCAAAACCTAGAACTCTGCTCAAACCATAGACTATGCATTTTACATAATGATGAAACAGGGATAGGTCAAAAGGTGGTTTGAAATTGTCTGGAATTTTTACTAGGTGCCTATCTACTTTGGGCATGAATTTAAGAATTTCATATTGCTTAATTAGATGCTCTCTTTTGACATAGTCTGCCTTAATCTTCTTCAAATCAATATCTGTGCATAATGCACCAGTGATTCCAAATACCTCTGCCATTGACCTCCTATCTATGGAAACTAGGGTCTCTTTGTTCCTTTCCTGATTACCCTAGCTACTAGGCAATAGTTTTTTGCTAATTCCTTAATAAGACCTATGTCAACATACACATCAGGCACAATCAATTTCTCCATATTCAAATCCCATGGATTACAAATTGGGGCTGGTTTGATCCTATTATTCTAGAAATATAGAAACAAAGTACTACCAGAATAATTTGGGGTTACCAGATTTCTCCATTAACACCATTTGTCGTTCCATTCATCCCAGTTTGCGCCGTTTGTATTCAGAGTTCCAGGTAGAAACTCATAAAATTCTTCCGTATACTTCTTCAGTGTGACTTATTTCTTCTTTTCAAACCCTTGTGAGGTAGCAAGAACAATAGCTTGACTCATCCTTCTTCTTTGCATTTTACTGTCTCAGATAAAATTCTCCAGACTAACAATCCTTTTTGCTCTTCGCAAAAAATCTCAGGATGCAAAAATGAGAGTTGTACAGAATCAAACTCAATCATTCAAACTTATAGCCATTAAATCCTATGTCTTGTCCACTTGAATGCCAAATTCTTGCACTTGCACTGTCATGAAATTATCATCTTGTCACTAATGTTGCCATTAATTCACACTGTTTGATCCTAGCTGGAAAAGAGTGTACACTTTTCTCCTTTTTGCACTCGTAAGCCTGAAACTAGCCAATTGTCAATCTGGCGCCAACCCACTGTACTTTACTCATACTCATAAAATTCCTTGTGAGTGAGTGATGTGACCTTTTACTTTAAGCAGTCGCATACTCACCATCTATTTTTACCTTAGTTTTCATCTTCTACGAGTGAGCGATGACCTAATCTGCACTTCATCATTTGGCAGTCGCATAGTTGCTATCTTTCTACACTTTGCTTTTTGGGTTCATGCGAGTGTGCGATATTACCTTTTCTTCAACCTATCGCATACTCACTGCTCAACATTTAACTTCATCTGAATCTTTGCGAGTGAGCGAGTACACATTCATTTCTTAATCATTCCATAATCGCATACCCACTGGCTTTCAAATCATTGGTTTTGGATCTAAGTGAGTGAGTGACATTCATTTTTATCATACACTTTATCTGGTCGCTCACTCGCACTGCAAAACACTCCAACTTACAACACTTAGCAAGTAAGCGATGGTCCTTGTTCTTCATTCGGTCGAGAACTCACTATTGAAAAATCTCTATGGCCTGATCCTTCATGATTGAGCGAGCTTCTGCATTAAAATTCCCTTATCGCACACTCGCTAGCCCCTTTTTCTTTTCTCAAATCTGTGAGCGGTTGAGCGACGGTCGCATTTTTTTCCATCGTGCACTCGCAAACTTGAAAACTTAACCATATCACTGACTGCGAGTGTGCGGTTGCCAACCTTCCTTATTCAATCGGATACTCGCTAACAACTTTCCTTTTGCCTTTATTCATGGGCGAGTAAGCGATATCCCTCTTCTTTTCCCTATCACACACTCGCGAGCTCATTTTCAAACTTTCAAAGCATCAACGAGTGAGCAAAGTGATAAATGATCTCATAATCGCCCGCTCGCACACCTTTTAGAAATTTGAAAAATACCTCTATGAGTGAGCGGCGAGCCTTCAACTTAATAACTTCTGCATGCACTTATCGCTTACTCGTACTGCAAAATAGAAATGAATTAGAACCTAAGCGAGTGAGCGACCTCTACAACCTGACTTCGTCGCATAGTCGCTGACTTGAAAGACCAACATGGAAACTTAACGCGAGTATGTGACTACTTCATTTTTAACAAGGCTCACTCGGTCGTAGAGCATAAAGTGAACAACATAAATTTAAAGCGATTGTGCGATACACAAGGTTTTAAGTCATCACGGACTCGCTGGACCTATTTTTGAAAAAGTTAATTCCTCACGAGTGAGCAATAAACAAAATCATTCCTAACCCGCTCAGTAGTGAACTTATAATCTGAATTTCACAAAACATCGCGACTGTGTGATCTACAATATTTAACACCCAAACCGCTCACTCGCACAAATGATCATGACTTGACACAATCTTATCGCGACTACACGATTTTACAATCTGATGACTCATCGCTCGCTCGCACAACTTGAAAACATGTTAAAAGACCAACGCGACTGAGCGAAAAATACTTAAAATAGAATACAATTAATGAATTTTGACCCTTTTAGTGCAGTAAGACATGGGATTTTCAACCAGAAAGCACGGGAAAATAGTCAATGCTAGAAATTCAAAAATTTTCTTGGTGCAGTGCTAACCTAAACAAAACTGGACATGCGCACACAAAACCCACTCTTAAAACAGGGAAATCTAAACTAATGTGCATGGAAAAAGGAGCTTTATGAGAAATAATGTTTCAGGAATTGTCCATGCACTGGAAATTCCTGTATCTCACCATTAGGGTCTTCCAAGAAATAAGAATCTTGACCATGAAATTCCTGGATTACAAATGGGCCCATCCATAGTGATTCAAATTTACCATGCTTGCCCTTTTCTTTTTTTCTGGCATTCCATTGCAGCACCATATCATTTATCTAAAATTTTCTTTCAGTTGCTCTTTTATCAAACAAGTATTTAGATTGTTGTTGTAGCTTCAGGTTTCTTTTGTGAGCTTATGTTCTTATTTCTTCCAATTCCACCAATTGATCCATTCTTTCCATCATGGGTTCTTGATTTTCCAAATCTTCTTCCTGCAAAAATTTGTATACTAGTAACAGATTGTTCAAAGGCAACCTTGCCTAATTTCCATAAACCATTTCAAAAGGGGAAACCCCTATGGCTCTTTTTACTGTCACCCTGTCATCCCATAGGGCTAACTTCAATTTTGAATGCCAGGACTTCTTATTTTTATCCCAAATCCTCTTAATTATTTTCATAATACTTTTATTACTGGACTCAGCCTATCCATTTGCTTGGGGGTGATATGGCGAGGAGTAAGATGAAATAATGCCATAATCTTCACAGAAATCCCTAAATTCCTTAGACCTAAAGCACATGGCATTGTCCATAATTAGCTTAGTGGGCACACCAAATCTTGTCAGAATGTTATCTATTAAAAAGTCCATTACTATATTGCTGGTTGCACTCTTTGTTGGAATTGCTTCTATCCATTTTGTGAAGTAGTCTGTAGCCACAAGAATCCAACTGTGACCCCCACTAGATTTTTCTTAAATTCACCAATAAAATCCAAACCCCATTCGGTAAAAGGTGCTTCAGTGGTCATAGGATTTAAAACTAGTAAAGCTCCTGAAAATTTCATTTTAGCATAAAATCTTTGGCATGGTTCACATTATTGTATAAACATTTGAGTGTCTCTGAAAAGACATGGCCAATAAAATCCAACTCTGATTATTTTGTGAGTTGTAGTTTTGGCAGAATAATGCCCACCACACACACCACTATGTATTTCATTTAAGACCCTTTCAGACTGTGATTTATCCAAACATAATAACAAAATCCCATCTCTATTCTTCCAAAATAAATCACCTTGTATCAAGACATACCTTTGGGCCTGCAATCTCAGAGTTCTCTTCTAATTATCTGACATATGTTCTGGACATTTTGCATTTTTTAGAACAAACACAATATCAGTATACCAGGACTACAATTCTATGCTATTAAAATTCATGTTTACTATTTGTACATCACTCATTTGGGCTAATTCCATATTTGTATGAGTCATTAATTTGGCCAAACCCAAACCTCTTACCAATTTAGTAACCTGAATTTCCAAATTCAATTCTTGGATCCTGCTAATCCATCTGCACCTTTTTCCATTAACTTCAGATTGAGATAATATGTCTTTCACTATGGCATGTGGCACATAAGAAATTATTTTTGCACAAAAAAGATAAGGTCTAAAGACCTTGACAGCCTTGACCAATGCATATGCTTGTTTCTCCATTATCTCATAGTTGAGTTCCACTGCTTGCAAAGACTTACTAAAAAATGCTATAGGATGTTCAAAACCTTCATCATCTTTCTGCAAGAGTATTGCAACAATTGTGTGAAATGAGGCAAAAGAAAATATGGAGAAAGGTTTTTCATAATTTGGAGATCTTAATACAAGAGCCTGTTGGATTGCCACTTTTATCTCATTAAAAGCTGATTGAGCATTTTTATCCCATTCAAACTTTGCATTTTTCTTCAGCAATTTAACAATGGGTTTTACTATTTCAGCAAAATTTGCAATAAATCTCCTTACAAAATTTATATTTCAAAGGAAAGACTGAACTCGTTTAATATTCTTTGGTGGAAATACCTTGTTAATGGCTTCCACTCTTTTAGGATCAATTCTGACACCTTCCTTAGACACTATATGTCCCAATAATTTACCTTTAGTCATAACAAAGTGACATTTCTTTGGATTTAAAGAAATCCCATACTCCAAAGCTCTGGTAAAAATCTTTTCTAAATGTTTGCAATGATCATCAGCCTTCTGGGAATATGCAGTTAAATCATCTTGATATACTACCATAATAATATTTATAAATTCCTTGAAAGCCACATCCATGGCTCTTTGGAAAGTAGCCCCTGCATTCATCAGCCAAATGGCATTCTTACATAAACATATGTACCCCATGGGGTAGTGAAAGTTGTCTTGAATTGTTCAGATTCTTGAACCAGCACTTGGTTATAACCAGAAAAACCATCCATCATAGATAAAAGATCACAACTAGTAACCCTCTGGAACATGGCCTCCATATTTGGCAAAGAATAATTATCTTTCAATGAGGCCACGTTAAGATTCCTACAATCAACACATAGCCTAATATCTCCATTTTTCTTTCTGACAAGGACCAAATTAGACACCCAAGAAGAATGCCTAATTGGTTTTATGATTCCAGCTTCTCTGAGTTGTCAATTCTTGCTGCATTTTGGGGGCCAATAAAGGGTTGATTGGCCTTTGTTTTTGTCTGAAAGGCTTAATATCATATTTTAATGGAATTTCACGTTGAAATAAATCTTCCCTGTAAGCCTTAAGGTCTTCATAAGACCAAGCAAAGACATGCTTGAATCTCTTCAGCAAGTTAATCAAATTAGCCCTCACATGAGGAGCCAATTTCTTCCCAATGTACACAATCTTAGGACTACATTCTGGTCCCAAATTTATCTCCTATAAATCATCCAACTTGGCAGGGGATTTGTGGCACATATGAATGTCATTATCAGTAAACAATCCTTCTAATTGAGTCAGTCCCTTAGGGATTTCATTCGTTTGCAATTGCATAATTTCATTACCAAAAATAGTTTCTTTCCCATCAATAATCTCTATCAAATTATTAAAATCAATAACCTGACCATCATAATTATCCACACATTGAATGAAATTGAGGATATCCTCATCACTCTCAAAAACCTGCCAATTATATACATTATCTGGGATTGCAGGCCTAGTTTTAGTTTCCACAATAGATATCCTTGTTAATGTTAGATCATCATTTTTCAAAGCTATATTAGCCAGAAAATCTGCCATGATATTCTTGGATCTTTCTATCCATTCAATGGAAAATGCATCAAAAAATTCAATACTATCCCATACAGCATTCTTATATTGTTTCAACCTATCATTTTTAGTAGCATATCTTGCTCTAATTTGGGAAATAGCTAACTCTGAATCACCAAAAACTCTCAATAATTTGATGCCATGCTTCATTGCTATTTCTAATCCCAACAATAATGCCTCATACTCAGCTGTGTTATTTGTGCATTGAAATGACAGTAGGAATGAGTATTTGAAAGTAATACCTGATGGAGAGACGAATAAAACACCAGCCCCTGACCCCTCTCTGGAGCATGCTCCATCAAAATACATCTGCCATAGCCCTTGTTGTTGCAACTTCAATTCTTCTACGATGGGATCTGTATTTTTTAACTGTGGTTGAATTTTTTCCACTTTGAAATTATTTATATCCACATCCACAAAGCAATTCAACATACTAGGTTGAACGTTTTCAACATAAACAGGAGATCTAGGTTCCCTTAACAGTTTTGCTTCTTTTCCATTAAAAAAAATGGTAGCAAAAGATAAATCCAATTGTACATGTCCTCCAATGGCTGCAACACATTGTCTTGATAAGAGCATACCATAATGGGGTGGTGAATCTACAACCACAACATCTATCTTAAAAGTGACCTC
>MU225542.1:496484-510619 GCA_018584345.1 Thuja plicata
ATGCTAGCAAGTAGTAGAATTGAATCTAACAATGAAGCTATGATATTGAATAGATATGCAATTGTAATTCAAATGTAGCAAGTATGTAAATATGAAAGCATAGACTTTAGAAACCATAAACCTCCATAATTGTATGCTTGGAATCCACCTTGAAAGAGTTTTAAGGATGCACAAAGGATCTTGAAGGAAGATCACACCATCATGATGGCTAGATCTAGGGTTTGAATGATGAATCTTGAATGCTTGAACCAAATCCCTTCAAAGGCTTGAAAGCTTGAATCTTTGATCTTCAATGGAGAACTTGAATGCTTGAGAGGAAGACTTGAACACCTTGAGAGCTTGAAAACTTGTAGAATAATGGATGCTTGAACAAAATCTTGGCTAGAACTTTTTGCACTTGGAAGACTTAGAGAAAATGAGAGGAGAAGGCTTCCTTTTATATGAAATTAGGGCACAATCTTCTAAGGAGGCCGACATAGGAGAATTAAATTCCAATTAGACCCATGCTCCTAGAAGAGGACCTATATTAAATATAATTTCGGAATCCCTGCTTCGAAGCCCGAAACAGCCGACCCGGAAGCGGGAGAGAACTTTTTGCAAAGATCAACATCCGGGAAACTGTGGGATTCTGGGTTTGGGACCCTGGGACAGGGTCGAGGTCGGCCCTATCCTAGGACAGGGCTGAGGTCGACCCTGTCCTAGGGTAGGGCCTAAGTTGACCCTGTCCTAGGAGGTCGACCCTGTCCCTGTATCCTAGAAACAGAGTCCTGCAACCCAGAATGCAGAAATTAGTCCCGAAAGTGGTATAAGGAGGAGCAAATCAGGGGGGATGATGCAGAAATGAGGGGATGATGTAATGGAGGTCAAATACACCCCTAAGGAGGGATAAACACTCTTAACATGGAAGTGCTTCCATTTTAAGATGATACAATAGTCTGCCTTAATCTTCTTCAAATCAATATTTGTGCATAATGCACCAGTGATTCCAAATACCTCTACCACTGACCTCCTATCTATGGAAACTAGGTTCTCTTTGTTCCTTTTCCTGATTACCCTAGCTACTAGGCAATAGTTTTTTGCTAATTACTTAATAAGACCTATGTCAACATAGACATCAGGCACAATCAATTTCGCCATATTCAAATCCCATGGATTACAAATTGGGACTGGTTTGATCCTATTATTCAAGAAATAATGAAACAAAGTACTACCAGAATAATTTGGGGTCACCAGATTTCTGCATTGACACCATTTGTCATTCCATTCATCCCAGTTTGCGTTGTTTGTATTCAGAGTTCTAGGCAGCAACTCGGAAAATTATTCCGTATACTTCTTCAATGTGACTTCTTTCTTCTTCTCAGACCCTTGTGAGGTAGGGAGAATAATAGCTTGACTCATCCTTCTTTGAATTTTACTGTCTCAAATAAAATGCTCCACACTAACAAGCCTTTTCGCTCTTCGCAGAAAATCTCAGGATGCAAAAATGAGAGTTGTACAAAATCAAACTCAATCATTCAAACTTATAGCCATTAAATCTTGTGTCTTGTCCACTTGAATGCCAAATTCTTGCACTTGCACTGTCATGAAATCATCATTATGTCACTAATGCTGCCATTAATTCACACTGTTTGATCCTAGTTGGAAAAGAGTGTACACTTTTCTCATTTTTGCACTCGTAAGCTTGAAACTAGCCACTTGTCATTCTGGCACCAACACACTGTACTTTACTTATACTCAGAAAATTCCTTGTGAGTGAGCGATGTGACCTTTTACTTTAAGCAGTCACATACTCGCCGTCTGTTTTTACCTTGGTTTTCATCTTCTGTGAGTGAGCAATGACCTAATCTGCACTTCATCATTTGGCAGTCGCATACTCGCTATCTTTCTACACTTTTCTTTTTGGGTTCATGCGAGTGTGCGATATTACCTTTTCTTCAACCTGTCGCATACTCGCTGCTCAACATTTAACTTATCTGAATCTTTGCGAGTGAGCAAGTACACATTCATTTCTTAATCATTCCATAATCGCATACCCGCTGGCTTTCAAATCATTGGTTTTGGATCTGAGCGAGTGAGCGACGTTCATTTTTATCATACACTTTATCTGGTCGCTCACTCGCGCTGCAAAACACTCCAACTTACAACAATTAGCGAGTGAGGAATGGCCCTTGTTCTTCATTCGGTCGCAAACTCGCTGTTGAGAAATCTCTATATCCTGATCCTTCGCGATTGAGAGAGCTTCTGCATTAAAATCCCCTTATCGCACACTCGCTGACCCCTTTTGCTTTTCTCAAATCTGTGAGCGGTTGAGCGACGGTCGCATTTTTTTCCATCGCGCACTCGCGAACTTGAAAACTTAACCATATCACTGGCTACGAGTGTGTGGTTTCCAACCTTCCTTCTTCAATCGCATACTCGCTAACAACTTTCCTTTTGCCTTTATTCATGGGCGAGTAAGCGATATCCCTCTTCTTTTCCCTATCGCACACTCGCGAGCTCATTTTCAAACTTTCAAAGCATCAGCGAGTGAGCAAAGTGATAAATGATCTCATAATCGCCCGCTCACACACCTTTTAGAACTTTGAAAAATACCTCTGCGAGTGAACGGTGAGCCTTCAACTTAATAACTTCTGCATGCACTTATCGCTTACTCGCACTGCAAAATAGAAATGAATTAGAACCTAAGTGAGTGAGCGACCTCTACAACCTGACTTCGTCACGTAGTCGCTGACTTGAAAGACCAACATGGAAACTTAACGCGGGTATGTGACTACTTCATTTTTAACAAGGCTCGCTTGGTCGCAGAGCATAAAGTGAACAACATAACTTTAAAGCGACTGTGCGATACACAAGGTTTTAAGTCATTGCGGACTCGCTGGACCTGTTTTTGAAAAAGTTAATTCCTCGCGAGTGAGCGATAAACAAAATCATTCCTAGCCCGCTCAGTAGCGAACTTACAACCCGACTTTCACAAAACATCGCGACTGCGCGATTTACAATCTTTAACACCCAAACCGCTCACTCGCACAAATGATCATGACTTGACACAATCTTATCGCTACTGCGCAATTTTACAATTTGATGACTCGTCGCCCGCTCGCACAACTTGAAAACATGTTAAAAGACCAACGCGATTGAGCGACAAATACTTAAAACAGAACACAATTAATGAATTTTGACCCTTTTAGCGCAGTAAGACATGGGATTTTAAACCAGAAAGCACGGGAAAATAGTCAATGCTAGAAATTGGAAAATTTTCTTGGTGCAGTGCTAACACCCCCGATCCTTTCTGAGTAAAGGAACCATCAAAATAAAGTTTCCATGGGAGACTCGCGGCAAGATTGAGGACTGATTCATCTGGAAAGTCTGTGATTAGTGGATGCTTTCCATCAACAGGTGCTTCAACTAACTGACCTGCAATGACTTGTCCTTTTATAGCTTTCCGATCCACATAAACAATGGTGAGACCTGCATTTTCACTAATGTTTGGGCTCCTTATGATATATTGGGAAAATCACAACTTTGGGTTCATATTAGATTTGTCTAACCTTTGGTGTCCTTTCTCCCTTGTGTTATGGCTGGAGACTTCAATGAAGCTTGCAGCTTGGAGGAAAAAAGAGGGGGTGTGGATAGACTTGATCCTTTTGCCACCCTCCTTAATGATAATATAAATTTCTTGAATGCTATTGATGTCAAGCTGAATAATGGTATCTACACTTGGAACAATAGGAGAAGTGGAGTGAAAACAATTTCTGAGAGACTTGATAGATTTCTTGTCTATTTCTATTGGATGAGTGATAGATGGAATACTAGCTCATAAATCTTGGACTGGAGGGGGTCTAATCACCACTTGATCAAAATCTCCATGGTGCTTCCCAAAATTTGAAAGAACTGCTTCTTTAAATTTCAGCTTATGTGGTTGCAAGATTTATCTCTCTGAGATTTGATGACTGGTTGGTGGCACGAAGGGAAACCTTCTTATGGTGGGGCTATGTATACTTTTGTTAAAAGGTTGCAATATGTGAATTACAAGCTTAAGATATGGAATAGGCAATGTTTTGGAAACCTTCACTTGAATGAAATGGCAACACAAGCTCGACAGGTTTCTATCACTCTCTTGATCTATGATCAGGGGCTTTCCCTAAACTTAAGTAGGGAGGAGTCTATGGTAGGTAAGGAACTAGAGAAATGGGAACTTCACAAGATCTCCTAGAAACAGAAGTCTAGAATTGATTGGCTACAGGAAAGAGATAGGAATACTATTTTTTTCATAATTCTATTAGAACTAGAAGACATGACAATATCATTACTTCACTTGTTTCTTCAGAAGGTGCACAACATTCTTTAATGGGTAAAATATCTCAAGAAGCTTTTTAGTACTCTACATTGTTTACAGACGATTCCCATCCTGCTAGGGAAGATGAATCTTCTATTCTAGATTGCATTCTCTTGTTGGTTTCTAATGCAATGAATGTGACTCTCACTTGCCTTATCTCACTAGAAGTGGAAGATGTTATTTTTCATATTAAAAAAAAAGTAAAGCCCTAGGCCCTGATGGCTTCCTGGTTGATTTTTTTCAAGAATTCCAAGAAATTATTAAGCTTGACCTTTTAGAGGTGGTTCAAGACTCACATAGAAATAAACAAACATTAAGAGCTATGAACATTACTATTAAAGCTTTGATTCATAAAAAAGAAAGTGTGAATAGATTAGATCAATTTAGACCCATTTCTCTTTATAAGTGGTTTATAAGATTATCACTTTAAACTGATTGTGGAAAGACTCGAGTTGTATCTCAAAGGTTTGATTTCAAATGAGCAGGGAGGATTTGTTGCGGGTAGACAAATTCTTGATGTGATAGTGATTGTTGTGAAATCATTCACTCTATGGCGACTTCCAAAGAAAAGGCAATGTTGATCAAATTGGACATGGCAAAAGACTATGAAAGAGTTAAGTGAAATTTCTTACAAAAAATTCTTTTGGCCTTTGGATTATGTGGGGATTGGGTTGATTGGGTCATAGGTTGTGTCTCATCCACCTCTTTTTTTGTTCTGGTTAATGGAGAGACTTCTAAGCTATTAAGTGCTTCTAGGCGTCTTCGATAGGGAGATCCTCTTTCTCCTAATTTGTTCATCATCATGCCTGAGGGGTTTGATAGATTTATCAAACCCAAGGTTAGACAAGGCTTGGTTTATGGATGGAGTTAAGGAAATAGCTTGCATCCTTATTCTCATCTCCAATTTGTTGATGACATTGCTCTGATGGGCAGAGCCAAAATCAACAAAGATGTTAATTTTAAGAGAACCTTAGACACATATTTGGTTGCCTCAGGGCAAAAGATTAATGAGGCAAAGGCTTCTATTTTTTTCTTCAATACTCAAATTGTTCAAAATAAGATTTCCTAGTTTCTCATATTTCAAATTGGTTCTCTTCCTCTGGTTTACCTTGGGATTCCCTAAAGTATGGGATCTCAACGTAGAGAGTTTTGGAAAGAGATTTTGGATAAATTCCGCAAGAGAGTCAGTCACTGGACATGTAGATGGCCTTCATCTACTGACAGGTTGACTCTTGTGAAGTCAGTGGTGCAAACTCTCCATATTTACATGTGCTTTGTGTAGGTTGCCCCCTCTAGCTTTGTGAAAGAATTTAATGCTCTGTGTGTGTGTGTGTGTGTGTGTGTGTGTGTGTGTGTTTTTTCTATGGTCAAGGAGTTTTTTATCTTCAAAATGGAGCCTAGTTAGATGAGATTTAGTTTGTAGATCAAGACAAGAAGGTGGTCTCGGTCTCCGACCTGTAGGTATGTTTGGACAGGTTTTGGCTGCAAAGCTATATTGGAGATGGTGTACTTGTTACGATCAAGATTGGGCTAAAATTCTTACCCAAAAGTACCTCAAGGGAGTTAACAGTGCAGATATATCTCGATGTAGTTTTCTTGGGAAAGGTTTGATGATTTGGAACATTCTCAAAAGCAGGGCAAAACTCATCAAAGAGGGTCTTTTTTGGATTTGCAATAGGGGCACTGATGCTATCTTCTGGTATGATCCTTGGGATGGTCACCCCCCGATCATTTCTCGGTTTCCTCATCTTCAACCCCTCTACAATTGTTTGAGTGAGATTGGTTGGAATAGGGTGGCATATTTTCAGACCACCAAGCATAAGGGACATTAGGAAGTAACTTGTAGGAAAGATCCTCTTGAATGACCTATCAAGGGCTCTGAAGAGAATCGACAAGAACTAGCAGAGATTTTAGTCGCTAGACTTTGTAGTGCCCTTGAAGATAGGGGTGTTTTGGCTTGGGGTCTAGATCCAAAGGGTAATTTTTTTATTGCTTCTGGGTACCTAGCTTTGGATAGTAAGTTGCATGGTTGGGGAGGTCTGCCCTAGTCGAAGCAGGTTTGGAATAATTTTTCTTTGTCTAAGTGTAACTTTTTTCTTTGGCTAGTTGCCTAGAATAGGTGACTTACCTGGAAGAAATTGAGGAAGAGAGGCTTTCAAAGCCCTTCAATCTGTGTTCTTTGCAGAAACAGTGAAGAAAGCACTTCTCATCTTTTCTTTTACTGTCATTATTCAAAGGAGATTGAACATCTTTTGTGGGGTGCATGGAATCATGTTTGCGTTCATACCACCTCTTTAGTTGAGTTTTGGGAAAGCTTGGGCCACCCTCGAGCTAGGACCAGTTTTCTTCAGGTTGCTTGGATTCTTGGTCCGACTTTTCTTATCTGGGATTTATGGTTAGAAAGGAATAGGAGAATCTTTCAAGGTTCGGACATTGGGAGCTATCTAGTATGGAGAAAGATTATCAGTAGGCTTCAAGAAACTATTTGAGAAAAATGTGACATGATTATTCAAGGGGTGTGGCTACGATAAGGAATTGGAATTTAGTTGGAAATGGAATGGATTCCTCTACCAAAAGGAGATCGAGACAGACTAAACAAAAAATTCATAGAGAGGGGTGGTGGCTCCCTCCTCCTGGGAGAGTTATGAAAGTTAACACTGATGGGTCTTCCAAAGGGAATCCGACGGGTAGGAATTGATGGCATTGGTAGGGGCAGTGGTGGTGGGTACTATGTTTTTTTCTCATTTACAAAGGGCAAGATTCAAATAATCTAATAGAGGCCCTTGACTATTTTGCATGTTGTTGAGAGAGGATGCTCTCTCAGTTGGAGAAGGATTATTTGCGAATCTTATTCACAGATTATGGTGGATATGTTGAATGATCATCAGTTGGATGGAATTCCTTAGCAGTTAGCCATGGTGGCTAAGCAAATCCTAAATCTTTGTTGCTCTTTGGATTACATTTCTTTCTGTCATATTCCCAAGGAGCGGAATAAAATGGTTGATTATCTGGCTAAGTTGGCTTCAAGAGCTTAGTGGGATGGGATGTTAATGACTAGGAGGGTCTAGCTCCACATTATTCGGAGACTTCGACAAAGTTAATCATTGGAAGGTTGTTGTGAACCTAAGGCCTTTTGCTCTGTATTATCTAGTTTTCCTTGAATAAATTTTTACCCCTTTTTAAAAAAAATGTTATTATGTTTTTTATTTGCCTTGATTAAAGTATTGTGAATATGATAATTTAAAAGTAGCATAATTGTGCATAAAATTGACTCACAACATCCTATATCTCAATCCCCTTCATCTGATCCTCAACATTTCTTTCCTAATACCAAATCTTACTCTTACATGGGGTACTCTTGCAGTCACAAGTTTGAACTTTTTATTATTTTTAATTCAGAATTCAAATTTATCTATTGCCAACTGCTTCACACTAGTCATAGTGAGCTAGCTTAGTACACCATATGTCAATTGTGAGCTTAGTGATTGTATTTAAGAACATCCATTCTTTCTTTACATATCATCAAGGAATCTTGGGACATTCACTATTGAGAGCACTTCTATTTGTATAACAAAAAAAATCTAGTTGCATTACATTAGAGATCATTTCTTCCTAGGCTTGTTGCATGATTGCTTGTTCTCAATCCTTTTACTAAGAGTTGTAAAGCTAAGCCCATCCAAGTGTTTGAATACAAAGACCTTGACCTTCCCAATTCAATAGATTCATAATAGTGCTTCTCCTGCCAGCTCCTATACATCATCAAACACCACATATTAGAGTGACTGAAGTTCAAGAGCTTGTGAATTCCCAGATTATTCTAATGGGTGCATGTTCAATTCCAGGTGTTAGGTTCATTTCTGTACTCTCAGATCTGATTTAGCCAAATTCTGAAGACATTGTTTAAGTTTTGTCAGTTTGCTTCCAACAGATCTAAGGAGTCTAATTCTAAACTACAGTTCAAACTATGATTTTAACTAGGAATAATCGATCTATCAAACATCACATCATTATGTGTTTCTATTTCTGTTTATTTCCACATTTCTCAATTCTATTGCATGTTTTGTCATTATTATAAATTAAGTTAATTAGACTACATTGCTTCTTATATTTATTAAACCTAATTTTTAATAAAGAAGCCATTTATTTCTTTACACATGGAAACTACATCAAATGTGACTACTCTTCATTAGAACCTACTTCACACATCATGGCCAAATTATATTCACAGAATCAAGAGGAAAAATTCTTACAACAGAGTTTGATTCTTAGATCAGGGTAACCCAAAATAATCACCTTCTCTAGCTATTAGAAGGCAATCGGGAAAGTTTTCTTCTCCAAGTGAAACCAACTTGGGAAACAGGCCACAGAGTTGATTTTAATACTGACTCCATGTAAAACTAAGACCTCTTCATCATCATTACTATGTACTAAAGCCACACAGTAGTTAAAACTTTCATTACTATGTACTAAAGCTTACACAGGAGTTAAACCTCTTGGTAAACTTGAAATTCCCAGGTCAGAATTAATCATTCTTCTTCTTCTAAGTCTTTCAGCTATAATGAAAGCAAGCTCCAGTGACTGCGAGGCATTCAGTCTTGGATCGCAATGAGTATGGTACCTTGATTTGAGATCCTCCATAGTTACCACTCTGGATCCACCGATGCATTCCGTCACATTTTGTCCTGTCATTTCCAAGTGGATGCCCCCAGCATGACTTCCTTCCTCTTCATGTACATCAAAGAAGGCCTTGAGCTCATCCTGGAGAAGAAAAACAAATGGGCAGAAACATATAAGTCAGGGCACAATCTAAAATGACTTTCCTAATACAGCAGAGCAGCAAGAAATCTGAATATGTTCCATCCGGGTGCAATAAAAAAATGAACAAATGATGGTAGTGAATTGTATATTTTGCTGGCATTGAGAAGACAAATGCATGTCCTTACCCGAATAGCATCAAATGGCCGAGTCTTCAGCCCAGATGGTGCCTTAATTGTGTTCCCATGCATGGGGTCACTGACCCAGGTCACAATCATGCCTGCCTGGCGCACAGCTCTAATGAGATGGGGCAGCTTCACTCTTAGTTTTTCAGCACCCATCCGAACAATTACTGTTAACCTCCCTGGTTTGTTTGTGGGGTTCAAGATCTCACAGACTTTCACCAATTCTGCTGGGTCCATTTTATCACTAGCCTGTCAAGCAGAAACGCACATGTATGACGTAAGCTATATACCAGTGATCCTCCTAAAGTAGTCACTAAGGGCTATCCATCAACATAAATGAAAATGATAAAAGGCCAAAGCCAACAGAGAATGAAGAACAGGCACTTAATTAAATCTAGAGATTTGGTTAAATGCTACTGAACTTGACTACCTGTGTGTTGGTCTAAAACTAAAAACCCAATACACTGAAATAACAATTCCAAGTTAAGCTACACAACCAGAGCTACTGAATCTGATAAATATAATCCAAGAATAAGCTACCAAGACAATGGTGAGCGCAACTATAATATACAAAGGGCTATCCTTCTTTAGTTATTATATAAACCCTATGGCAAACAACTTGCATTCAAGTCATGCAGGGTACCTTGAGACCCAGAGGATTGGAAACACCCCTCAAAAATTCAATATGTCCACCATCAAGCTGTCGGGTGCGCTCTCCAATCCACAACATATGGGCAGAGCAATCATACCAGAGCCCACTGGTAGAATCCTCTCTGGTCATTGCTTGCTCAAATGGGAGTAGCAAGCACTCATGAGAAGTCCAGAAATCTGTGCTATTCATGATTGGATGATCAACTGTAAGTCCACAAGCAGACATAAACCCAAGTGCTTCATCTACACGGTGTGCAAGCTCCAAATACCTACGAAAGTTTTAGGGAAAATACATTTAAAAAAAATGAACATAAAACCGGAAATACATTGCAAATCCCCTTATACAAAAAATATGTACATGCAAGCAGAGATTTCTTAAGAACCTAATGACAATCTTACTTTTCTCCCTGGTCACTGTTAGAGGTGAAATCCAAATTCCACTGAATCACACGCTGCATTGCCGCATAACCACCGGTTGCAAATGCCCGAATAAGGTTTAGGGTTGCAGCAGATTGAGAATATGCACGAATCATCCTTTGTGGATCTGGCTGTCGGGCTTGTAAATCAACAGCATCACTGTTAACGTTGTCACCTCGGTAGCTTGGTACTTTTAAACCATCCACAACTTCGAAATTTTCTGATCTTGGTTTTGCAAACTGCCCTGCCATCCGCCCTACCTGATATAGAGAAGCAACACAGTCAAACAAGCTTTTCAAATAATTGACGCACTAGTTCCTAAATGAAAAAATCCTCTGGCTTCGATAAAAGGTGAGCTTCCAAGATGGTAGGAGCCTCAGTTAATCCACGTCTCTCTGCTAATGTAGCTGCTTCAACATGGGAAAATCACCAGCAGGACTTTGTCCCAGGTCATCATCATGGCAATCACTCCGCCTTAGCATGCCCTCTTTCAGAGCTTGACCAAATGGACTTGATTCCATAGATCAACGACGTTTATGCTCTTCCTTCCACAATGGAAGGGAATCCTATGGACTGAGACCTACATACCCTAAATCGGTCAAGTACATAGAAGCCATCTCCTCCAATTGAGTGCCTGCAGGTCAAGCGTTGTCCAGCTGCACAGCTAGCCAGTAATCTTAGTTACACGATTAGGGATCAAAATTCCAAAATCAGGAATTTATCTGTAAAACCTATCTTGCAGTTAACTTAGAAATTGAAAGTAGAATATAAGTAGAAAATCTCCCTAAAAATATAGGAGATTAATCTACCAAGACATCAATGCGTATCTGAATTCTTCACTGTTTTGTGGCATCGGTGATCTACTCTCACTCTGGGAAGCTATAACCTGAAAAATGTTCACTTCTGAAGAGAATATGAGATCACCTTGGCAATGTAAACGGTAAAAGCTCAATAGTCTTACCTCTGCATATCTTGCACTGGGAGTAGGCTGGTGGTAACTACCTACTGAACAAGGTGATTAGTCATCCATCTACCTTAACACAGTAGTAAGCGAAGGTAAAACTTAATAAGACAGCTGATACCTATGATTACAAGTAAAAATGTCATGTTTGGGGCATCTCCTTGTAAAATGGCAAGACAGTTACAGGAGGACTGCATTGTGCTGATTATGGGTTCCATCCGTGTAGATGGCAGTGGAGAAAGTACCTCGCAACTCTTGAGCCTTGATGCCCTTACCATTACTAACTCTAGTGCACTTTACTAACGCATGTACTAGCAATACGGGTTATGAAAGGCTAAAACAAACATGCAACTAAAATGCCATGTTTGCTAAAAGAAAGTACTTACTTTGATTACAGGCATTTGGCCTCCAAACATGAGCACAACACCCATCTGCAGAAGAACCCTCAAAGTATCTCTTATATTGTTTGCATTGAATTCCTTGAAGCTCTCTGCACAGTCCCCTCCTTGCAAGAGAAAAGCTCTACCTAAAGCAGCCTCTCCGAGTCTCTCTTCCAGCTTTCTCGCCTCCCCTGCAAAAACTAGAGGAGGAAAAGTCTTCAACATCTCTATTACAGAGTCCAATTGTTGAGGATCTGGGTATTGAGGCATCTGAAGTGCTTTCTTGGACTTCCAACTGTCAGGTGTCCACCCGCCATGCAGAGCCCCAGGTGAAGCTGAGGACAATTGAAGGTCAGGAGACTGCAATGCTTGCGCTTTGAGGACCCGTTTCTTCTTCCAAAGCATTGCCTGACTGAAAGCGTTACTGCACAGATAGTTTCCTTCAATCCTCCTTGCAAAGGGCTTGTGTAAGGGCAATGCAGAGCTTGTCAGAGCCATTGGAGAAGCAGCAAATGCCATTGTACACTCCTTCAAAGTGCCCCAAAACAGGCTGCGAAGTGAAGGTTATTGGGGTCCAGACAAATAGGCTCCTAGCAAATGCACAAATGGGTTGCTGGATCGCACAAATGGGTATCTAAAACTCTCCCTCAACTTTAATAAGGAAAATTTAAGAACTCCCAAAAGTAGACCCTGTGCTGCTGGTTTCACAGTGACTTCGCATGCCAATATAAATTATTATTTGGCCTTAGTATTCAACTAAAGCTTGCTCTCTGGACCAGAAAAATCTCTTTCAGCCATAGTCTCACATTCGTCACATGCTCCTGCAATAATAGATGGGGCCAACTTCTTGTACCGCGAAGATAAATTGTGAAGTTCACATGCCTAGCTCAGAAGAAGAAAATTACTCAGATTTTGTAGGACTCCACTATGCTACTAACCTATAACCGACATCGAATGTGCATGAGCACTGAAAAGAACGGAAATTGGCTTCGCGGGACTATTTTGTTTGATATTATATCTTTTTTTCTGAAGTTGTCTGCATGATACAATGCAGTTTTGTTAGTTATAAATTGTTTCTGAGAAAAGAGAGTTATATTTGCCGGTTCAAAACTGAAGCTTAAATGATTGGTTTAGGGTGCCGGGGGGTCCATTGCTGCTGTTCTCATGTTAGTGACAGTCACCTAAATCAACTCTATTATTTCGAATAAAACAAACTCGTGATTAATTTCTGCCTATGGCCTTAAATGGAGTTGCATGTTTGAGTGCACTTCAGTGGTAAGATGTCGCATCATGTCTTCGTCTTTTAATTTTGGTGTTTAATGGCTGACTATACCCTTAGATATCCATGGCTATGTAGCCAATTAAAAAGCAATTGATAAAGGGGGAGCTTTCAAAAAAATGTTTTTGTCTCTTTGGTATGAAATGTTTTTTTGTTGCTTACATATATGTTTCTTACAAATAAGGATTTCATTTTTTATTTTAATACATATAATTTACATTTGTAAGTGTAATGATCCAACAATGATCTCATCCCCAACTTTAATGCACATTTTAATTCTCATGAATGTAATGACTCAAGACAAGCATAGCTTGCAATCAAAAGAAACTAGCAACGATTGAACTTAGGTCGTGTCGGTCATAATTGTTATCCAATTTAGACTATTAGCTTTAATTGAACATTGAATCTTATTTATGAGATATGCTTGTGTCAATACTAGCCTTATGTCATGATTCTCAGCGTTTAGAAGAGTTTTGTGCTTTAAAAAAATATCATATTCTTTGGAACCTAAGTGTATCTAAATATGCAAAAGCCTTGTTTTCTTTTAATATCCAAGTCTCTAAATATATCTATATAATCCTTTTGCAAAAGGCTATTTGAAACAAAGAGAGGGAAAGTTGCATGTTTTTAGGGTAACTTGAAGTTTGAGAGGGAGTCCCAATTTTGTTTTGTTTTTTGAATATTCCTAAAACTTACTTCTAACCCCTGGTCAAGGCTTGGTCAAAGGTAAAAGCCCTAAGTGAAGGCATTATATTTTGTCATTAGTATGCTTAGAAAAAAACATGATCTGCACCATCGGTTTACTCTACACCAACAAACAAGGCACAACACTATCCAACGCCAAGGTTACCCGACAAACACTGTTAAGTATTACCCGATGACAAAAAGGTAAAAGATAGCCGACGAGTAACAATAGTGCTACCCGACAGTACAGCAAAGAGAGGAACCCAACATATATAGGGAACCCGAGGAACAGTTCAGTCAAGGAACGCTGACAGACTGCAAGTTCAAACCAACGATCAAGAACCGACAGTCAGCTACATTCCGCAAAAAGTGGATCTGACTTTCCACGTCAGATAAATCACTGAAGTTGTATTTATAACTTCTTGATTTGCTTTTAAATCCATTATGTGCAGAGGAAGCAATGTAATTGTTATTGTTTTAATTAGTT
>MU225542.1:510669-522262 GCA_018584345.1 Thuja plicata
AAATCCATTATGTGCAGAGGAAGCAATGTAATTGTTATTGTTTTAATTAGTTTTACTGTTTTAAAACATGCAAACTAAAGATCAAGGTCAAGTTGTAAACCTTGGATCTGAGAGTTAACATTGTAAAGCGTGAATTCCAAAATAGGTCAAATACTTGTATAAATAGGTGCTAAATCCATTGAGAATAGTTGTTGTTCAATGAAGATAGTAGCCACGAAGAGCAACTAAAGACCAGACAGAGAATTCATGCAGAAGAACACAAACAAAATCTAATCAGTTTTCAAGAACAGAACAAAGGCTACCGATAAGCAGAGAAAAGGTATTCATCAATCACTTAAGGTGATATTATAATTGAAAAAGCTTTAATGGATCTGTAAATCAGCAATAGTAGATTGCATACAGTCAGATCAACATTTGTACTCATTCTAACAAGTGTAGTACACTAATGAAATCCTTTCAAGAAAGGTGGGCTTAACCGTCCCATTGTAAATCTCATAACTGAGTGCACACTTAAATCAGTGTTGCTAAAGCTCTTAACAGGTCTCCACCTTAATACTCTTAACAGGGTAGATCATCAGAAGTGATCAAATTGTAAGCCTTAACCGGCTCCCTTCCATTCTGCACATAGTGAAGTTTTGTGGGTGTCATCCCCACCATAGTTTTTACTTCCTAACAGGAGTTTTCTGCGATATCATATCTTGTGTTATGTGTTTGTCAATTTCATGAATGTTTCTATGAATGATTAAAAACTATTAAAGATTGTGAACAAACAATAAGATACATAAGAAAGAATAACAGTAATGGTTGGAAAATCAAAATTGAATGATTACTAATGATGAATTATGTAAGGTGGTAAAAGTTCTAGAGGTACTGATTCACCCCTCCCCTCTCAGTACTACTTCCCATTAATTCCAACACTAAGTTGTTGTATTCTTCTTGAAAGTTTTCGACAAAAAATAGCCGCCAAAGGAGGTGAACAACAAATCAATGTAATGGACAACCATATTTCAGTGAGGGAAGCCCCAAAATTCATGTGAACAATAGTCAATGGGGAAAAATCATTAATAAACAACAAGTAGAAAATGAAAAATAGCAGTAAAGGGAAGTGAACCAAAGATTTCATCAAACAAATCAATCAATGAATAATAGATTTGATGACGAGTGTTGCAGATTTAAAAGAGCTAACAACAAAACTTGATGCAGGAGCATCTTGGGGTAGTTGGCAATCCTGCTCAACCAAAAATATGTTTGCTTTTGTTCTTTAGCTTGTTTGGAGACTGCTCGGTGAAGTACTTTGTTACCCTGTTGCTCGAGTATGCTTGTTCCGAGTTGCTTTATGTTGCTCGGGTATGCTTGTTTTGAGTTATTTTCTGTTGCTCGGGTATGCTTGCCCCAAGTTATTTTCTGTTGCTCGGGTATGTTGTTTCGAGTTGGTTTTCTATTGCTCGGGTATGCTTGGCCCAAGTCATTTTTCTGTTGCTCGGTGATCTCTGTTCCAGAGTTGTTGTTGTTGCTCGGTTTGCTTCTTTCGAGTTGTTTATCCTGATCTAGCCGACTTCTGCATTTAATTTACGTGACGTAATTAATGTGGAGTTCCTCATTGGATCTTGTGTGGACCTAAATCTGTGTTGGTGCATTCTTCTATGTATTTTGTTATTAATTGCAATCGACTGGCACATTTAATATTTGTTCATTGTGGATTGTAATGGTCGACTGGTATTTAATTATTGTTTACATGCCGACTTGTGGCAAGTTTGTATAAAAGGGAGTCTAGGTTGATGTTTAGAGGGACAGAGGGGGAGAAAGACAGAGGAAAGATGATGTGAAGATAGATACATGATAGCAGAATAAGCTATAAGCTAAAAGATTGTAAGTTGTTGCAGATAGTTGTAAGTGGGTAGATAGAGATTGCAGATTCCTTGGTGGCTTGTGAGCACAAGTTCAAATCTGGTTTCTTCCACTTAGCTCTAGGGTAGATGGATAAGGTTGGATCCTGCGAGATCTTGTTGAATCTGTTGATGTAATTGGCCCTGACCGGGAAGGCCTTACAACCCGACATGTTGCATGTAATTGGAATTATGAGATAATATAAGTTGATATTGATATATCTTGTGTTGTGTTTGGTTTACGTTGTTGTTCTTGTTGTTGGCTGCAAGTTTGGACAGTCCTTTTTTGGATCCTTTGAGCTTGGACTGCATCAAAACTCTATGAGGTAACAATACTAAAACTGAGAAGTCTCAATGTATTTCATTCATTGTTTGAAGAAGGGCAACAAATTTTATGGTCATAAAAACATGCATATTGAAGAGAAAAGTAGTTGAGTTGGGACATAACAACAACACATGATGAAGAATGATGCATTTCAAGAAAAGAGAAATAGTTATAATGAGTTCTCTAAAGGAAGAGGTAGAGTTTGAATAGGAAACCCACAAGCTCTATTGCATTTATGCATTCCTTAGTGGATCATGTATTCTCCAATGCTTTATCGCTGTTTTTCAAAGAGTTCCCTTCATTCTTCATAGTTTTACAGTCATTCAAGGATTCAAATGTCATCACTTCATCACTATTTTCATATTTTCGTTCACTTTTCTTCCATTGTTAAGAGGACCCATGTTTTCTTCTTCTATTGTTCTTCCACTATTAAGGTTTCATGAAAATGTTTAAAGACAATAAGAGAAGTAAATCAAGAAGTGTTACTAAAGCAGTGATAGAAGTAGCAAATATTGCAAGAATAGTGTTAAAGAAAGTCCATATGGATCTTGATGATAATAGTAATCATAGTGAGTGTCAAAGAAAAGGCACAATGTTGTTCTAAAAAATAGTGAGTAGTAAAGGTCACAAAATAGTGATGCATGTATGCAAAGGCCAATGAACATAGTAGTTAAATGCCATGAATACATAGAATATGAAGATCAAACAATGTTGAGAACAGTTGAATAGTGTCATGAACAACAATATAAAAATGTTTCAAACACAGTGATCAAAATGTTTCAAAGAGCATATCAGTGGCCTAATTGTGAATGAAAGACAGTGAATATAACAACAAAAGAATAGTCATTTCTTAGTTGCAAAGTTCATTCTAGACAAAAACACAGTCAAAATGTCCCAGAGCAAAAGTTGATAAAGAATCCCAATAATGTCATGAAGAGATTAGGAAGTCGTGAAGGCAATGACATAAAGGATAAGATAGTCAAAGGTCTACTAAAAAAAATAGAGATATGTTTTCATTAAAGAGATCTTTCAATGTTGTGAAAGGAGGTCAAAGTACATTTCACTATCCATGAGTATTTATAAGGTTTTTTTTATAATGTTTTTACTATTCTATTGAAGTATTTAAAATATAGATGCAATAATAAAGAGCAAATATTAGACATGATTATCATAAAATAGAGCATTGAAAAGTGTTAAGAGTTGGAAATTGATAGTGAAAACCAAATAGAAAGATATTGAATATCACAAGGAGGAGGAACTCTAGTAAACTCATAAGGAGACAGTGTTGCTATCAAAAACACTAAGTACAATGATCTCGTATATTGGAAAAAAAATGTTTGATGTTATCAAAGGATTATATGAGGGAAAAACAAAGAACAATGATATACAATGAGCATTATGTAGCAACAATTCCAGATGAAAAAGGTAGTTCAATCAATCTTGATAAGAGCATATCCAATGTAAATCATGAAGATATAAAAGATAGTGACAACAACAATATATCATGGATCAGATTTGGTTTCAAAGAAATATATCAGAGCAAGGAGGGGAATGTATGGAAATTACAAAGATAAAATTGTAGATCAAGATAACAAAAATTAGTGATAAGCATATCAAGACAATGATTCCAAATTTTTTCCAAATAGTGATAAGAGAGAAGGGCATCAATGTGTTCAATATCATTTCAATGAAAGCAAGAAGGATGTATCAATAAATGCTCACAAAAATAGAGTTATCTATGCCAAGAAAGAGCATCCCTCAAGCAAAAGCAAGCTCACTGCTAAAAATATTGAAGTAATAATACAAAAATCAATGGTGCATAAGGTGAAAGTGGTTTACAATGAAAGAAGCATTGAGTTAAATGATCAAACAAGCCCAAGACAATGTTTCAAGGGATCAATAGTGAGGATAAAAATGGTTGCTATAATATTTTGGATGAAGTAGCAACATTCATGTGGATATAACAATGAGATGTATTATCCAAGAGCTAAATGTGATGTTAGAAATGCTAAAATAGTGAATATGAATGTTCCAAATAGAGTAATAAAGCTGATAAAAAGATTAGAGGGATGACCAATGCTAACACAGTGAAAGTGACCATAGATCAGTCATGAGGATCAAATAAACAATATAATATAATATGAAGACAGTAATGCTTAGGAAAGTGACAATAAAATCATATGGAGTTAACAGTTAGAAATCATTTGCAGCCAAAGAAAATAATGAAACCATTAAAGACAGGGTACAAAGGGAGAAAGAAAGTGGTATTCATTGGAAAGAACATGAAGGATAGTCATGGTTTAGGTAGAAGAAGTAGAGAAAATGTAAAGATTAATCATTAATATCTTCTTCTAAAGAACAATGTTTGAAATGGCAAAACATTGGCATCTCAGTGGTATATATTGTCATAAAGTGATGATATGATAAACATAGATCTTAAGGACTACTTTCAAAGAGGCAAAACAATGAGAATTGTGTTTTCTCATGAATTGGTAAATGTTGACCATTTTTTGTCCCTATCAAATCCCCAGATCAATTGTTTATCACAGGGTTCCAGTTGGATAGACTGAAAAGTTAAATCAGTCAAGTGCTTCAGAATAGGCATTTCAGTGTAACATTCCCCATGTTATACCAATATGGACTTACATTGCTTCAGTTGGGACCAAGGTTCAATTTAGGTGTGGCTTATTTGGAGACTCTCTGAAATGCCAAATAGATCAATGAATGGGCTAAGGATATCATTTTCAAAATAGATGGTCTCTGGTTGTGCCGATAGGGTTTTTAGTGCAAGGGAAAATTCTCAGTGACAAGATTCTTGTTGATTTCACCTTCATCTTAGATCATAAATGACAAAATCATGCATTCCGATGATGGTTACTACGTCGAGATATTTCTTATCGGTAGAGGTCTTTCCGCTGTCTGATCCCATCGAACATTAGAAGTGATAAAAATGTGCATTCTGATATCCCAGTGGATAATATCAGGGTAAGTCACCGTGATGTTCCATCTCATCGATGATCAGAAGTGAGGATTTTGGGTTGGTCGACAACATTTTCTACCTGGATGGATTCCATCAAGGTAAGTCTTGCCGATGGATTCCATTAGGGTAGGTTTTTTCTATATGGTTAGCTATTGTATTTTATCGAGGGAACAACCTTGTTGTTTCTCTTATATAATTTTTGAGGACCAGAGGATGTGCGATTTTCATCGGTGGGACTTTATGGGTGCTATGTCGATATTCGATGGATCTTGTGCTCTATCTAGGAGGTTTGGTTTGTCGGGGTAGGTCTGTCAAAGGATTGGATAGAGAGCCAGTATGGCAGGTTTCATCGGTGGAGTTTCTTTGGGTTTCTCTGATGATCGATATCTTTTTACAATGGGATCATTTTACTCAATAAAGGCGATTGATTATCGGGAAAGCTCTTCCCGTTAATTGATACAGTCACTTTGGGCACTAGGAGGAAGGATTTTTAGGTGAGGCTTTCTGTGATTGAAAGGAAGGAAAAGCATTAATGTTCTATCTGTATTCTTCATTTTATCTACTCTCAGATGTCAATCTCTTCAGAACGACGTCATTCTCCCCTGAAGAATATGATCTTCCAGTCACTTTGTGACTCATTTATGCTTCCAAGGAGATCTACATGCCACAGAGACAATTCACAAAGACTTCTAGGGTCTATAGTTATTTCTAGAGAGTCATTTCTAGTTATGGGAACATTCTTTTATAGAAAGCATTCATAGTGGTTGCTTCTTCACGATGACTTCTGAGGCCACAGTTATTGCAGATGTCACTTCCTATCACTGCTTGTAGTTTGGATTTCTTCTAATTTCCTTGTTATCTTTTGGTCTCTTTTGTAACTCAACCCCATTGGGGTTTGAACTTCAAGTGATCATCTAGAGTTATACATGCTCTTTAAAAGATAATCTTTTGTATAGTTTTAGGGGTTCTTCTATGTTTGCATTCGTAGTAGCTATGCTTTATAACTGTTTCCTTGTGCCTTCCATTAATGAAATTTCTTGTTTCTTAGCTCTTCTCACCATTTAGTTATCAGTGCATATCAGTTTCCTATTGTTAAATGTTTCTTGCCTATTTTCTTCAATTTGTATGTTATATCTACTTTTCTTATGAATGCTATATAAGTGAATACATCTTCCTTGTATCATCTCATCGGTTTTGGTCTGCATATGAGTATTTAAGAGATATATCCGAAATGAGAATGGTGTATTTTGGGGTTTTATTGATTTCAAGTGTAGTTATAGGTAGAGATAGTAACCATATTATCAATCTGGTGTATCATCGTTTCCCTTTCAACATTTCCCTTAAAACATCTCCTTCTCCCTTTTCCTCAAAAGAAGTAGTTTCAGGTACATTCAAATTGTAAAGGAAGTCATCTTTCTCAAGAGACTCAACCTCACTTGTCAAGTCCCACACTTGGAGGTTGTTTCCATGTTTCATGAGGTCACTTGGGTCGCTAACTACCATCTAGGCAAGGGTGTAGACTTTTTCTTAACAATACAATCATGAAAGATTTGAAGGTAATGAATAAACCATTTATCTATCAAAACACAAGGATACCATTCTTGGAGAAAACAACAATTTCAATATCAGAAGCAAAGGATATAAAATGGAATATTCAGTAGCAACAACTTATATCAATCAACAATGATTTGTGTCAAAGTGTAGTATATAAGTTCAAGACCTTTAAAATATTAAAGGTGAAAGGATTTGCAAATATAAGGTCACTACTATGACACATTAAAAGACCAAATGTAAAAAGGGTAATAACAAAATCTTGTCAATTGTAAGTAAGGATAGTACTACCCAATGAAGATTTAGATAGGAGAGTGAGCAACATCAGGACATGGGTGAGCAGAGGAGGGAGAATCAAGATGAGTCTGGGGGTTCGGATATTAGGCAGATTCTTCAGGCCATCCTAGATCGCCTTCCTGATAGAGCCAGAGTGGAGCGAGAGGCATCTCATCACTCCTAGCAGTAGGGAGAGAGAGAGAGAGAGAGAGAGAGAGAGATCCAGGAGCCCTCGTGGGAGGACTATATTAGTGGATCCATCAGTGGTTGCAGCCAACCACATGAGAGACTTGACGAGAGGAAAGGCTATTCCTTTCGTTGGACAGGATTCTGGTTTAGAGGCAGAGACTTGGTTGATAGCTTTGGATAGAGTATTCACGATGCATCCCTTTACTAGTAATACTAAAGTGAGATACGTCGTGATGCAGTTGACTCATTTTGCGGCTATCTGGTGGAAGATAGAGGAGCATAAGCTAGGACTCCGTATGGACACTATTACTTGGGAGATTTTTCTTGAGAACTTCAGAGATAGGATCATGTATGATCAGTGGAGGCAGCAGAGAGCTGATGAGTTTCATAATCTTAGATAGCTTACATTGACTGTGGAGCAGTACAAGCGTCATTTTTACGAGCTCAAGCAGTATGCTGGTTATAGCGAGGATTCTGCATTGGTGTTTAGCACTTTGTGCGAGGGCTTAATGCTCGCATAGTAGAGGACGTGAAGCTCTTTGAGCCTACGGACTTGAGAGCTATGATTATTAAGGCCACCCTATCAGAGGCTAACTTGGCATTAGGCCATGGAGGTCAGACGGGTGCTCCTACAGGTGGTGCATCTGGTTCCAGGGTTAGAGGTAATCAGTCTCGAGGGACTAGGAACTTCAAGGAACCCCCTAGTTCCTTTGCAGGTAATCAGAACTTGCAGCAGAAGGTGACTCCTCCTCATGGTCAGAGCGGTGGTACTCGCCCTAGGGATTCTCGAGGTGGTCCGCGTGCCAGGCGCAATCAGTCTAGTCAACCTGCTCAGAGCATGCAGCAGGGTATCAGTAGAGATGGTTTCCAGCAATCTAGTGTGCCCTCCAATGAGAGGAAATTTCAGAGGCACAGGGTGTTTCACCTGTGGACAGTTTGGCCACATTGCGGTGAATTGTCCACAGCATGCTTCTCAATTTTCTAAGCAGACCTGCGAATTTCGAACCTACAGTTGGGAACGTCAGTAGATCTCATGGAGTATATGCAACTTTGGATTATCATCCTCCAGTGTATCATCCTCCTATGATTGAGTCTGCGGGTAGAGGACCTACAGCTAGGTTTCATTTTATTGTAGCGGGGAATGATCCTTAGAGTTCTAACTAGAGAGCAGGGAAAGGTCCTATGGGATCTACTCGTTGAGTCTTATATGACTCATTAGGATGCTTCGTGTTTATGGGAGTTTATCCCTATTTGTTTTAGGCTTCCAGGAGTAAGCCTAATCCTGGGGGGGTGGATGTAATACCCACTCATGTTTTTCTTTTTAGTTTAGGATGTCGTACTCTTTTAGGGATTGGTTTCAGTTGATTGGCCAAATTATTTTAGGTTGCTTTCATGTGAGCTGATATTATTTCATTTGATGATGATACTTGTTTATGAGGTCATATTTTACCTTATGCATAGATAGCTGTGATGATGTTATCATGTTGATTATTATATGTCGATTTCAGATTATGATATACTTACCCCATACTCGCATGTGTATGGTTGTCTTATATGTGAATGTACTTGTTAATATGTTGTTGTGGTAGAGGACGAAGACGTAGTTACTTTCTTCGGCGAGATCCACATGTTTGATTGATCCCTATCATTGATTGCGATATTATATTATGTATGTACATGCGTGTTCTTTGATGATAGGATTGCAGGTACAGGGCATTGTCTTCCCTGAATTGGCAGGAGTGAGTGTGCCCATAAATATTCATCTCAATGGTAAAGAGGGGAGGTAACATACAGATCCAAAACCCTAACCTAAGCCTAATCCTCCTAATGTTGGATGAGTTTCAGTATGACTACCCTATCCAAAATTGTCTAGGTTGACAGAATTCGAATACCCTTTCTCTTGAGTTTGTATGTGTTTTGCATGTGTATGCTTTTAGGTGATTTTCAGATTATTGAGTGATATTCCATATTCTGTGATTAATAGATTATAGTTGAATTAATTATTTAATTATATCCTAAGTTTATTTTAAATAATTAATTAAATTAAAATATTTGAATGTTTTGATTTAGTTAAATATTTAATTGAAAACTATATTGTATGTGCTTATATGATTAATTAAATAATTAAATATTTGGTTGCATGCATTATTGTGACATAAATATTTAATCTATTTAATTAAATATTTTATTAATTACATGTGCATAATTGTGTTGAAAAAGTATTTTCAAATTGAAATATCTCAACTTGTAATTAAAAGTCAAAGTTGAGTTGTGGCAATAAAACATATTTTTATTTAATTAATTTGGATTTACTTTCAATTTTGAAGTTAAGTTAAATTAGGGATTGAATGGGGAGTTGTCATAAGGGTTTGCACAATTAGGGGAAGTTGATTCTCTTTAGGAGAATTCTCCTCTCATTTCCCTCATAACAGGTTTTTGGGCATTTTGGAGAGCTCTTGGTGTTTTTGCATTCTTGGAGAATTGGGGATTGTTGTGGTTGCTTGTGGGTTTGGAGATTTTGGGATTTCTCGGGTTGCATGTGTTTGGTTCTTCGTGAATCTCAAATATGTGGTTGAATCAGGATTAGAGGCTTCCGGGTTTTCTATCTTCCTCAAAGGCACAGTTCATCGGTTCTTGCTTTGGATTCTAGGTAGGTTTTATTCCTCCATATATTGTTTTCAATTTTGTGAAATTTGGAGTTGATAATGGTTAGATGGATGCATGTTTGTTATTCTTGCTTCTAGATTATTATTAGGGTTTTCTTGTTTTTGGGTATCTAGAAAACCCATAGATCTATAATCTCTACATTTTATCTAGACTTGGCATAGTAGGGAAGTGCTAGCAAAATTTCGTAAGATAATTCACTATAAAATCTTATAAATCAATAAATTAAAAGCTATATAGTCTAAACTATAGGAGAAAAAAAAAATTGGGAATAAGAATATATTCCTTGTCAAAAAAATAATTAGATTAAAAAAATATGCCCCTGGAATTATACAGTCTCGTAATTTATTTCACCAGTAAGCAAAAAAAAAAATCAGAAAAAGACAAAAAAGAAAGGAATTCTTACCTTTGTCATAGTCCATTCTTTTTCAGAATTGTTAAATAAAGGAAAAAAAATTAACAAAAAAAAGGGGTTTAAAAAACGCAGGTTTAAATAGTATTATTTTTATTAAAAAAAAATTAAAAAATATATATATAAATTTTGATTGGGGAGGTGGGACCCCATCCCCACCTTCCTCGTGGCATGCGCCACTCCCCATACCAAGGGAGGCGGGCTGTCACACCACCCGCCGTATGGCAGGTGGGTGATAGGACCCGCCAGTCCCCACCACCTGTGGTGGTAAGCGCATAAAGCGCAGGGGTGGCCGCGTGGGCCCCCCCCGTATTTGTTGTTTTTTTTTCAAACAAAAAGTTTTATTAAAATAAAACTTTCAAATGCACGGTTTATAATAAAATTTAATTGTTAGGTTTTTCTTTTATATATAAATATAAATTGTTAAATTTAGTTTATATATATATTAAATAAGAAATAGTTTACATTTAATTTAGGTTAATTTAGTTTTATTTGTTAGTGTTCTCTTAAATTTTTAATTAATTTGTATATTAGTTTCTTTATTATTATGTTATTATTAAATTTCAGTTAAGGGGGTTGCTTATTTTAATTGATATAGGGTTATTAATATTTTAATTAATACATGATTATTAATTCTAATTAATATAGAGATATTGGTTCCAATTAATAGACCTATCATTATTAATTACATTATTTTAATGGATGTGAATCCCTCAATTAATTTGTATTAGGAATATCACTGAATGGTTAATATATATAGTATAGTTAATTTTTAGTCAATCAAATTTACATTATATTAAGTCAAGATGTAATTAATGTCCACTCCTAGTTAGATTGATTCAACCCATGTGATGGGTATTTTTTTAATTTGTCCATTGAGGTGCTAGGGGTAGACCGAATGGATTGAATTTCAACGTTATTTATTGTGTTGGATTTAATCGTGAAATTGGATCTATTAGTGAATGAAATGAGTTTGTCATATGCATGTAGATGGTTTAAATAAAGGGGAAATGTTATCCATGTATGTTCATTTTTCAATCTTTTAAGACGTTTTATTTTCTATGCATCTGTATGGTTCTCCTATGCGTATATATGTGTTACTGTTGGGGGCATTAGATGACCTAGGATGTATATAGAGGTTGGGGGGAAGTATTTTACATTTCTATTACTTCATGGCATGTGTGTTGTCAGATATTACCCTAAACTGACCATGATGACCCTTTTGATTATGTTATTTGCTAGTGTACCTATGTGACCGTTCCTGTTGTATGGGATACTGATTTGGGGTACACTAGGGTTGTGACCTATGC
>MU225542.1:533016-584799 GCA_018584345.1 Thuja plicata
TTACTAAAAATAGTAAGTTTCCAAAAATAGCAGCTTTGTACAAAATAGCCCTTATTGAATAGAAAAACACATATTTTTGGGTGATGCAAGATTGCCCTTACACCCAGGATGCTCCTGCATCACAAACCCTGGTTGAGGAATCAACCTTGAACTTGAAATAAAATGTGCTTGAAAGGAAAGCTTACTAGTGTAAAATGGAAGCTAGATCTAAAACATGAATAACCTTCACCTTTATTGTGTAATGCTTCTTTGGATGTAATCACAAGTGCTAATGCAATATATTTGACTCCACACAAAAACCTAAAATGAAATCATGAAAGACAAGCCTTACATAATGAAGGTTATGGTTTGCTATAATGCTTGATGGAGAGAGGGAAAATGACTTGAATACATTGAATGCTTGGATTCTTGAATGTTTGTTGATGTTATGATCTTCTTCCATGATAGTGGTCTACTCTACTTGGTCTTCAAGGAGAGAGAGAATCTAGATCCATTGGAGAAGATTAACTTAGAAATGCCTTGGAATGCTTGAGATGACGGAAATCTTGATCTTGTTGTTGATGGTCTTCTTATGCTTGCTTGTAATTATGGATGTTTGCTATCATAGATGCTTTCTATTATGTTGTTATGTCCAAATGTGGAGAGGTAGGTTTCTTTTATACCTCTCACAATAATTTCAGAGCTCAAAACTCAAAGAGAGTTTATGAGAATTTGGATTTCTCGCTCAACTATTGAGACCAAACCTTGATTCAAATTTTGGAGCCCTTATCGAGGAATAGGTTGACTGGATCGGCCTATCCCCCTCAAAAGGCATAAAAATTTGGACCACAGGTCGTAATGAAATTAGGGACGTCAAAATGAAAAGCGCAATTAGGGCTAGAGTCGTGGAAATTAGTGCGAGAGCCCGTACATGCTAAAATGGGGATAGGCTAAATGTAAATTACATAGTGATACAAATTTAGGATGGTAAATTAGAAAATCTAGCATTCAAATTTCCTAGGTTTTATAACATAAGTTTATCACATTTAGTTTCTTTATTTAGTAAGTGTTAGCATTCAAAGAATTCAATCACCAAGATCCACTATATGTAAAATACCTGTCACAAAAGCGAAGAATGGAGACACAACTCATAATGATCTGAAAGATGAAATATTCATTTAGAGAGAGAATGAGGGAATTACAAAAGAATTAATAATTACAAAGAGATCAATCCTTATAAAGGAGATCGAATACCAGAAGGTGGAGAAACCTAGGTTGCATGATAATAATTAATAATAGAATTAATTATTATATGCCTAAAGTTTAGCTTAAGTGAACTAGAGATAAAGAGGTGACTGAATAATTAAATCAATAATGATTTAATTAATAAGTGAAAATACATTTTTACTCTAACACCCCCCTTAAGATAAACTTAGGGATAAACTAAAAACCTAGAAACAACTACTGAAAGCAGGAAATGGGTCCCGACAACCTGGCCTAATCAGGTACCCAAGTACAAGAAATCTCTATAAAGAGGAGAAAAGGAGAAAACCCAATGGGAAAATCCCCTCTCGGAAAAGAGATGAATCCTAGTGAAGGACTGAAGAAGCCTCCAAAATAGAGAATTCCCCAGAAGATAGGAACAAAGATCAGGTAGAAAAGAATGTAATCTGCATGAGTGCCCTCAAATGACACTACTCAAATCAGGATGGCAAACAAAGGAAAACATTGAAAATCGAAGATACAAATGACAAAAACACAAAAGTCTGAAGAGTTGATCAAAAGAAGAACATGTAGAACACCACTGAAGCATGAAGATGCAAACACTATCAAAGAATAACTGTTGGAACCTCCACTGAAATAGAATCTGATTAGGTAGTGAAGACTGTAATCTATATGAGTGCCCTGAAATGACACTGCTCGAATCAGGATGACAAACAAGGAAAACATTGAAACTCGAAGATACAGATGGAAAAAAATACCAAAGTCTAAAGAGCTGATCAAAAGATGGAAGTGTGCCTCCAAAATAGGAATGAAAGAAGTGTTCATATGGTAAATGATTTATCTCACTGAAATGCATAGGTAACTAGCCACTGCATCTGCCTAGTACATAGGAATAAATACTAAATACATAGCTCACTCCATCAAACCAAGGAAGCTTTAGAACCAACATGAAATACCACCCCCCCCCCCCCCCCCATAATGTTGAGCATGAAGAGGTATGACATGTACACTGAAAGAGGCATCCAAGAATAACTGCATGTCAAAGAAAGTATAAACACATATAAAGGATGGTGTCGAGGATGATCAATCTCTAGACACACATAATGAGAGTAATGCCATGGAAGGAACACTCACTTGAAAAAGGTAGATCAAACCCCCTCATGACACTTTATTATGTAGTGTGAGTATAAACATACACAAAACATGCAAGATCCCAAGCATACAATGATGACACTTCATCTCAATACGTTTGCAAAAAAAGAAATGCTATAGAATGATGTCTACAATGCTCAGGAATGATAGAAAGTTGTAAGAACATATGTAACAGCTAAAAAGGAGTCATCCCATGCAAGGAAAATGATCCCAAGACTTGAAACATCCAAGATATCTACCAGGATGCCAAAAATAAAAAAATTAAATAAACCTAGAGCATATTCTGGCAATGAGACCCATACAAAAAGAAAGAGAACAGAACCAACTTTCCAATGCCATGCGAAAGTCAAAAAATAGAGTCTAGATGAACAAGATATGGTTGCTGGAGTGCAAATAGGAACCCTGACTTTGACTGGTGAAACAACCTAAAAGACAGCAAAATCAGAAAACCAAACTTGGAAAATTAGATCAGGCTCGGAACCAACTTTCTGACGATATCTCATTTTTCCAATTTTCCCTCTGTTTGCTCAAGATATGAGCAAAAAACTGAAGAGGGCTCCAAAACAAGAAGAACTCCAAGTGATCCTGCTAAATCTGGTGGAGCTCCACTAGATCTGGCAGAATTGCCAAAAATTTGGCCAAAATTGGCCGAGGTACCAAGAAAAAAAAAAAATTCAATTTTTTTTTAAAAACAAAACAAAAAAAAATATTTTAAAATAAAAAAAACAATAATATTTTATTTTGTTTGTCTGCCGACTCGAAAATCATGCCCAGAAAAGGGTCGTACGGGCAAAAAAAATTAGCCTCAGAATGCAACTGTGTCCAAATTGGACATGCCTTATATGGAAATAGGGGATTTTAGGCTTTTTGAGCATAATCGCGAGGTTGGTTTGTGCCCAAAATACCCCAAAAAATAACTCCCCCCATATCCACACAAAAAAATCTAAAAACTTGAAACCCTCAGCGCTCCAAAAAATCTTCAAAACACTCAAGAACAGGCTGCAACAACAAGGCTCTGATACCATGTTAGAATTCAAAGAATTCAATCACCAAGATCCACTATATGCAAAATACCTGTCACAAAAGCAAATAATGGAGACACAACTCAAAATGATATGAAAGATGAAATATTCATTCAGAGAGAGAATAGAGAGAACTACAAAAGAATTAATAATTACAAAGAGATCAATCCTTATAAAGGAGATCGAACACCAGAAGGTGGAGAAACCTAGGTTGCATGATAATAATTAATAATAGAATTAATTGTTGCATGCCTAAAGTTTAGCTTAAGTGAACTAGAGATAAAGAGGTGAGTGAATAATTAAATCAATAATGATTTAATTAATAAGTGAAAATACATTTTTACTCTAACACCCCCTTAAGATATACTTGGGGATAAACTAAAAACCTATAAATAATTACTGAAAACATGAAATGGGTCCCGACAACAAGGCATAATCAGGTACCCAAGTACAAGAAATCTCTATAAAGAGAAGAAAAGGAGAAAACTCAATGAGAAAAACCCCTCTTCGAAAAGAGATGAAGCCTAGGGAAGGACTGAAGAAGCCTCCACACTAGAGAATGTCCCAGAAGATAGGAACAAAGATCAAGTAGAGAAGATTGTAATATGCATGAGTTCCCTTAAATGACACTACTCGAATCAGGATGGCAAACAAAGGAAAACATTGGAACTCAAAGATACAGATGGCAAAAACACCAAAGTTTGAAGAGCTGATCAAAAGAAGAACATGTAGAACACCACTGAAGCATGAAGTTGCAAACACTGTCAAAGAATAATTGTTGGAACCTCCACTGAAATAGAATCTGATCAGGTAGAGAAGACTGCAATCTATATGAGTGCCCTCAAATGACACTACTCGAATCAAGATGACAAACAAGGAAAACATTGAAACTTGAAGATACATATGACAAAAAACACCAAAGACTAAAGAGCTAATCAAAAGATGGAAAGATGCCTCCAAAATATGAATGAAAGAAGTGTCCATATGGTAAATGATCTATCTCACCAAAATGCATAGGTACCCATCCACTACATCCGGCTAGTACATAGGAACAAATATTGAATACATAGCTCACTCCATCGAATCAAGGAAGCCTTAGAACCAACAAGAAATACACCCCATAATGTTGAGCATGTAGAGTTATGATAGGTACACTAAAAGATGCTGCCAAGAATAAATGCATATCGAAGAAAGTAAAAACACATATAAAGGATGGTGTCAAGGATGATCAATCTCTAGACACACATAATGAGGCTAATGTCGTGGAAGGAACAACCACTTGAGAAATGTAGATCAAACCCCCTCATGGCACTTTATTATGTAGTGCGAGTACAAAAAGACACAAAACATTCAAGATCCCAAGCATGCAATGATGACACTTCATATCAATGCGTTTTCAAAAAATAAATGCTACAAAATGATGTCTACAATTCTCAGGAATGACAAAAACATGTAAGAATATATGTAACAGCTAAAAAGGAGTCATCCCATGTAAGAAAAATGATCCCAGGACCTGAAACATCCAAGATATCCACCAGAATGCCAAAAAGAAAAAAACTAAATAAAATATACCTGGAGCAGATTCTGGCAATGAGACCCATACAAGAAGAAAGAGAAGGGAACTAGCTTTCCAACGCCATGCGAAAGTCCAAAAATGGAGTCTAGATGAAAAAATATATGGCTGCTAGAGTGCAAATAGGAACCCCGACTTTGACTGGCAAAACCCCTGCAAGATGGCAAAATCAGAAAACCAAACCTGGAAAATCAAATCGGGCTCGGAACCATCTTTCCAACAATATCTTGTTTGCCCAATTTCTCCTGTGTTTGCTCAAGATATGAGCAAAAAGCCGAAGAGGGCTCCAGAACAAGAAGAGCTCCAAGTGATCCTGCTAAATCTGGCAGAGCTCCACTAAATTTGGCGATGTCGCTAAATCTGGCAGAACTGCCAAAATTGGTGGAGGTACAAAGAAAAAAAATTTAATAGTTTTTAAAAATAAAATAATAATAATAATAATTTTTTTTGTTTGTTTGCACCTCAAAAATCATGCCCTAAAAAGGGTCGTACGGGCAAAAACAATTTGGCCTCAGAATGTAATTGTGTCCAAATTGGACATGCCTTATATGGAAATAGGGGGGTTTTGGGCGATTTGAGTACAACCGTGAGGTTGGTTTGTGCCCAAAGTGCTCCAAAAAATTACTCCCCTAGATCCACACAAAAAAAATTTAAAACTTGAAACCCTCAGCACTCCAAAAAAATCTTCAAAACACTCAAGAATAGGCTGCAACAACAAGGCTCTGATACCATGTTAGAATTCAAAGAATTCAATCACAAAGATCCACTGTATGCAAATACCTGTCACAAAATCAAAGAATGGAGACACAACTCATAATGATTTGAAAGATGAAATATTCATTTACAGAGAATAAGGGAATTACAAAAGAATTAATAATTACAAAGATATCAATCCTTATAAAGGAGATTGAACACTAGAAGGTGGAGAAACCTAGGTTGCATGATAATAATTAATAATAAAATTAATTATTATATGCCTAAAGTTTAGCTTAAGTGAACTAGAGATAAAGAGGTGACTGCATAATTAAATCAATAATGATTTAATTAATAAGTGAAAATACCTTTTTACTCTCACAGTAAGTTCATCTCCCTAATATTTATTTTTCTTTTGGTAGGGCCTCTAGACTTAGTCCCATATTTTAATTGCATTTAGTTGATTTTGCATCCATATGCTTTATCAAAACCTTTTACAAATAAATTTTGGGCATTCACTTGATAATCTGTATGGATGCAAAAATTATTATATATTGAGTTGAAATACTTGGTTACTCTCAAATTCTTTATCAGACCAAATTTACTCCTTGGTAGACTTTTTGTTTCAAATAGGCTTGTACATTTAACAATTAGTTTTAATTCTTTTAAATACCTTGGTCTAAAGTATTTGTAGACTCGTTGATTTTGATCAACATTATATCTATTGAAACCTTAATTGGAAGAGTTTTTATAAGAAATTAGGGCTAGAGTCAATAATTTTACTAATTTAGTGCCTATTGTTTCAATCTTCTAATCAAACAACATCAATGATAGGTCCATACCACTCTCTCTCTCTCTCTCTCTCTCTCTCTCACACACACACACACACACACACACACACACACACACACACACACACNGATAGGTCCATACCTCTCTCTCTCTCTCTCTCTCTCTCTCTCTCACACACACACACACACACACACACACACACACACACACACACACACTTCCCCCCTCTATCTCTCCTCTCCCCCTGATTATATTTCTAATTGATAGATTTTTTTCAATCATGATTGGATCTTTTAAAATGGATGAATAGTTGATTTAAAGCTGTCACTTATTCATCGCGATCATTTTTGCACAAACATCATCTTTTGCTAAATTATCTACCAATCAACCTCAAATGTAATACAAATGCTGAAAAATAGAACAAATTTTGACCTAATTGACATCGGGTTTGATTATTAATCAATAATAGGCACCAGTTGTTTGTGGTTGTAAATCCAAAGAATTTACTCAATTAAAAATAATAAAAACCCTATTAGAAATCTCCTTGCCTTGATTTTTATATGTTGTTTTTGTTGCGGTTTTTATAGATTCTTCAACAGTTTATTGATGATAGTTGTTGAGACTCAAACATTTTGCAAATTTAATTTCCCTTAAAACATACAGAAAAATATTAATAATCCTTCATTAACCAATTTCCATACCCACATTGGTCATCACCAAGTCTTTGTCTTTGATCATAAGCCTGAAGCTACCAAAGTTTTCTCTACATATTAAGCCATAAATGCCCCTATGTTATCCAATGCATTTCATAGATCTCATAAAAATGCAAGATTTACCCCTTTTCCATCACAATTCTCTATTTCGCAGAGGTCATGAGGAGGAATTAAGAAATAGAGAAGTCACCACTATTTCGCAGGGTTGGAAATAGTGGGTTGCAAAATAGCGAATCTATCGCTATTTCTCAAGAAGCAAATTTCAGTGTTGTAAAATGGCGAAATTGTCGTCATTCTGCGAGGGGCAAATTTCAATGTTGCAAAATGGAGATCTTTGAAATAGGCATCTCTGCAAAACATGATAGTATGAACTTGAAAGATTAAATGTTTGAAGTTCCTTAGTGATCACACCTGCACAATGAAGAGGCACACAGACTATGTCGCAAAAGGGGTTTATTTCACATAATGATATGGAAGTTTTGAAGGATATGGAACGTGAAGATACAAATAAAGATTGCAAGACACTTGGCATAGTTTCTTATGATGTATGAAGGATGTGATTTGTTAAAAGAGCATCTGAGACTCCAAAGCAAATATAAATCCAGGCTTGGCTTGAATTTTGAAAAGACAAGAGGGAAGTACATAGAGAGTTGGCTTTTAATTGTGAAAATTGATGTTGAAATTTTGACATCTTGTAAAGATTATGTTTGAAGAAGATGCAAACAAGCAAAAATTGTAAATCTAAAATAGACCCAGTTCAGAAAATCAAATTTCCAAGCTCTAGCCAAAATCATAGGTCTGTACAAGGTGTTTTTGGTTGTCGACCAAGCCAAAATCTTAAAGATAGGTAGTTATCGACTAATTAGCCGAGTAGTTTTTTTTCAAATTTTTTATTTTATTTTAATATAGGGTGGTGGCTTTTCACCCCAAAGGGTTATGAAAACTATTCAACCACATATATATGTGGTGTAAAATGCAAAGAAAGGGGAGACATTAGAAGATAGAATATGTGATAAAATGGAGGAAGCAGTACTTATATACACATACTTAGACTTTGAAGATTATTATAAAGATCTAGTTTCTTTCTCTGTAATTGTTGCGTGGAATTATTTTCTTGTCAAATTGCTCCTTTGTGATTATTAATTCAAAGAATTAATTGTCATTTTTAAAACTTGTGCAAAGGGGTTATTTGTCCTTCACACTAATTTGAATATCAAGAAGCATTTGCGAAGTGTTATCCTTATGTTTCTTGTTTGATTGACTTTCTGAAAGAGAAATTAAAATCAATTAGACTGATTGGTGTGTTGTGTACTTGTTCATCTTGCATTGATAGGATTGAATGGTTGATAGTTTATCTAAAGGATAAAATAATGTCTCACAAAGTTGTACATAAGGGTTTGAGGAGGGGTAACTCTATGCCCAATAAGGATAAGAGAGTGGTCTTATTACTAAAAGATATAAATTTCAAACAAAATCAATTATTACTCTCAGTAGGATCAGATAAATAGCATAAAAGTAGAATCGTAAATAGAAGTAAATCAAGTTGTAACAACAGGGTAGACAGAAGGTATCATTAGAAGATTGCAGAAACAAAGTAGAGGAAATTAGTAGGAAAATAATTGACAAATAGTTACATAGATGGAAACATTAGAAAGAAAGTGTGAATCATTCAAAGTAGAAGAAGAATCAAATAATCAAATCTATTTCAAGACTTTATGCCATCTTGATAAATTACAGATAAAAGGGCAAGAAATCAATCTGCTACAAAAAGCTTCAACCAAACGAGATAGTTGGAGAATAGATGCACCCGCCTAGGTTTTGTAGAGCATATTGGTGATTCTTGTTAGTTGGCCAAGTCAGTTGGAGAATTTGATCATAGAGATTGGCATACTCTTAAAATTTTCCAATTTGTTGACTTAGGAACCAACAACAGGTACCATAGATTCTTGATTTTTATTATTGAAATTATTTATTCCTGTATTCTTTATCTGTCTATGAGTTTAATTTAATAGCTTCTATTTTGATCTAATATATATATATATATATATATATATATAATTTGTTTTGATTTTATTTGTTTTAGTGATTTGTTGTCTTTTTTTTTAATCTTAACTTTTTTAGAAAGTAGAAAGAAGATGTTTTTTTAATGAAATTTTAAAAAATATAAAAGATTTCAACAGAGAAAAAATAGAGTTTTTCTTTTGAGAATAATATTCTCAAAAATTAAGAAGATATTTGATTTCATATATATAGGAGAATCAAAGAGGATTTTATATGTATTGAGGAATACATTTAAATTTTATACACAATTTTTTTTAAGAGGAAGAAAGGTAGATTTTTAAATTTTTAGTTGAAGAAATGAATTATTGAGATTAGCTTTTACTTATTTAGAATTTAGAATTTTTTTCTTATTTTAATTTAAACTTAGGGTCTTTGCTTCAATTGAAAATTTAAAATTATTTAAGAAATTAATAACTTTGATTTGAGAGATTAGAAATTAAAATATAGAATAGAACATGTTGATTTGTATGAATTCTTATAATAAATGGTTAAGTGGACATGTATCATGCTATTTATATAAATGTGGTTTAGTGGTTAAATTCTTAAAAAAATTAAAATAAATAGATATTGGGACACTCGGTTTATTCAACAAATTTAAAGTTTTTGCTTTGTTTACTTTAAATTTTAATGATATATTAAATATATGCATAACCACATACATGGATATTTAGTGTGTGCAAATAAATGGTAAAATTATGCATTCGAATAAATATTATTTTTAGTAATCTCATTTTATTTATTTATTTAGAATCTTTTTATTTTCTCTATACAAAAATTGATAAATTATTTATATTTATGAATGTTAGATATCTTGAAATTTGATATCTCTAGACTTATTTTACAAAAAAATGATTATGATTTCATTTAATAATGCTATGCTTTTTATGCTAATTAATAGAATTAATAAATGAAATGTCATGTTTCCTTATTATGCAAGAGATAACTATTTAGTTGAAATGTAATTTCTATTTAGTGTCTTGCTTTTGTCCCTGCTTTGATTGGAGGTATTATTTAAACCTTTGTTAATGCTAAACTTCTTAATTGCAAATGATAAGATCTCTATTTGTGCTGTTTGTTATTGATTTTTGGTTTCTCTATTTAGTTTTTGTTTCTTGGATATTTTTCATCCTAAAAATGTCTGGAGATTTGATTAAGCTCCATTTTGTGTCGTATTCTTCTTATTTCTTGCGTGAATACTAAAATCATGCATATGGTAACAGCATGTGTGTGTGTGTTCATCCTAAAAATGTTTGGAGATTTGATTAAGCTCCATTTTGTGTCATATTCTTCTTATTTGTTGCATGTGTGTTTGTTCTTGCACTGCCATTTTGTGGCATGCATTGCATGTGGTGATGATTTTCTTGTTGGTTTGTTGTGTGGTTTTGCATGTTGCTCCTCTTTTATCTGAGTATTTTTTATGAAATGACAGTACCGATTCAATTCTAGCATTCTATAGTTCTATTTTTTATTTATAAAGTGTTTAAAATAGGAAGTAATGAGATGGATTTGATTATAGCTCTTTGTTTTAAATTTAAGATATGCCTTTCTTTGTGTGGCTTTACTTTTGTATATATTTTTAGAATGTTTATTATGAACTAAGAAAGTTTCTTTATTATATTTTGGAAAAATCATTTCCATGTTATAATGTAAATTTGTGTTATAAAATATATAATGAAAGTTTAGATATTTTATTCTTTAAAATAGTAGGAAATAATAACGAAACTATTTTGTTTAAAATATAATTTTGTTTTATAGAATATAGAGTAAGTTTCTACATTATATCTTATAGAACATTTAGGAAGAGATAATAAAAATTATTTTCATAATAGAATGCACTTTTATGTTATAGAAATAAAATGAATGGTTCTCTTATTCTATCTTATCAAATAGCACAAAAATGGTAATTATATTATTCAAGAATAATTTTAAACTATCTAGCTAATAAGGAGGAGAGTTAAATGTTATGTTGTTATTATATAGTGCTATAAATTTGGTAATTTTAGTATTGGTGTAATTATTTATTAAGTAAAAAAGGTAATATTAAATGCTCACCTTAGATTTTTTTTTAAACCAAACTTGTGAACTACCATTTCATGATTAATAAAATAAGTAACAAAACTTAGTTTGACTCGTAAAATTATAAACTATAATATTATTAATTAAAATTATTCTATATCTTGACATAGATAAAATTAAAATTTAGAGTTATTTGCTTGGAGTCTTTATGTTACTTCATTCCTCTCCCTGCTCAACGGCAGAGGTCGTACCCTCTGCCTCGGCTCCCATGGAATCAAATTCGATGGGTACCATTAATAAACCCTATGACACTCACTCTTCGACCTCACCGCCCAAATATTTCTTAGACGCCATTTCCAATTCCGCTTCGTCCATAGCCGCTGGTGCAAAATTCAACTTCTCTGGTTCGAATGGAGCCCGTGAAACCAGTAAGGATTATGAAGTTTCCTTGACAACTTTTTCCATTTCTCCCAATTTTGAAATGGTTCATGAAATTTCTAAAGAAATATCTAGGTTAAAAGACTGCCATCTTCTTTGCTACTGTTGAAATAGATAAATGCCCTGCTCAAAAATTTCTTGATGATTGGTTTCATATTTATTGGAATTTAAAACTTGGATTTCACATCTCATTCTGTAGGCAGATCTAGAAGGGGTTGTATGTTATTTTCTTCACTAACCCAGAATCTCAGGATGTTGTTGTTAAAAGACAATACTAGATGGTTGGAAACACCTCCTTTCGCGCTCTTGCTTGGACCCTAGAAGCCATTCATGATGAGGTTCTTGCCCTCTCTGCCCCACGATGGATCCTTGTGAAAAATCTTCCTCCTTTCCTCTGGAGATTTCTCCCGCATTTGCTTGAGCCTCTAGGTAAATTCATTCGGATGGATGATACCTCTAGACTTGTTCCACACATGGATGCTAGGGATCTTTTTTCACTGAAACTGGCATGGATATCCCAGCCGCTTTGGATATCAACATCCCCGAGGAGACTTACTCTTGCCCTATCAAAATTCTGGGCGGACTTAATGCATTTTTTTAATGCAAGAAGGATGGTCATTTGAGAAAGGACTGCCCCATTATCAAGCGCAAGACGCCTGCTATGAAACCTTCTCCCTCTTCCTTTATCCCTGCTTTTAATAAACTGGACCTAGATCCCCATACGAATGTCTCTGCTCCTCAGGCTGAACCTACCAAGAATACCCTAGCTGCTGTCCCTACCCCATCAGGCTTCCCACATCTTGCATTTCCTTGTGATCGCTTCCCTTGAGCTTCTGTATGTTTATTGTATGACTCAGCTTGATGGTTTCCAAACTGTTATTAAAAAGACTAATAAAAGAAGGAAATCCAACAAACTGGATATTATCTCTTCCGCGTGCTCCCCTCCCACGACCTCTTCTCCACCCTCTCCTGCGAATACCCATATCAATACACCTCTTTTTTATTCCCCCATCTGTAACCCCCAGTAAGGTCCTCTATGTGACATTTTGGATGCTAACCAGATCCACAACCTTCCTCCTAAAGCCTTCAAAGAGCTGGATGACGATTTCATCTTTGAGGTCATCCTAGCTAACCCCAACCCTACCTAGCTATCAATTCCTACCAAAATCTCTCCACGATTTGTAAATCTTCTGATGTTCCCAATTCTGTCGTTGACATGGAGGTAAGGGTACAACTACTGTCTGAAGAAGAGGATTTTGATAGCAAAATTGATATCCCCAAATCTAAAAGAAGAGGAAGACCTCTGGGGTCTAAGAATAAAATCATCTCTGGAAACAGAACTAGAGATCTTTCTTCTATTTTGACTATTCCTATCAGTGGGTCCATGGACCTTATGTGCTCCCCCCCAACTAGTTCATCATGAATTGCATCTCTTCGAACATTAGGGGTCTTGAATCCCTTGACAGGAAAAGCATTGTTAAACATTTTTTAGATACTGTTAATTCCATAGATATTCTAATGTTATAGGAATTAAAAGATAATGGATTTATGCTTGATGTTAATTTAAACTTTATCTGGAAAGAGGTTATTAAAGTGTATACCTACTATCCTAGGGGCAAGGGTGGGGTTGGATTACTTGTTAATCCTAAATGGACTAATTGTATAACGAACAAGGTTGTGTCCCCTGCAATCGGGTTGCCTGGATTACCTTAAACATCAATGAATTCACTTTTGGAGCATGCTCTATCTATGCTTTGAATGATTACAAGGAAATATCAGATTTTTGGTCTTGGTTGAACTCCCTTCCAAATATACCTTGGTTATTTGGGGGTGACTTGAACATGGTTGAATCCTAGGATGACAAACTTGGTGGCCTCCCCTTTTCTTGGAAAGAATTGGAATTGACTCAGTGGAATAGGATGATACACAATAAACAACTTTTTGATCCCTTAACTGGGAATAAAGACAATATTCATGACCTTCAGCATACCTGGTGCGACTTTTAACAAGGACATTCTCGAATCTATGCCATATTGGATAGGTTCTATGCCAACAAGAAATTTTTCTCTTTTCTCCCTAATAATTAGGGGAGCATGGTTAATGTGACTCCTACCGCCCTCTCTAACCATCACCCTATCTCTGTCTCTATTAGACTTAATAACTCCCTTGTGCTTAAGAAAACTAGTAATCCTAAATTCATTCTCAATACGTCTCTGCTTCAGGATGATGATATCATTTCTGCTATTAATCTTATTAGAATTATCAACAAGAACAATCCTCCCTCACTCTCCTATATTGATTTGTGGAACCACAACATCCATGCTTGGCAAGCCCTGCTTCAAACTATTGGGCAGAAGAAGGCCAAAGATTTTAGATTCACTGAAAAATGCTCTCCTCCAATTTGCGCTCTACTGAATTGGATATCCAGTCCAATCCCTCAGGTTTCTGAGGCTAGGATTGCCCTTAAACAACATCAACAATTTAAAGTTAGAGGAGCCAAGATCAGATCTCGTGCTCACTGGCTCTAATATGGAGACAAAAGCTCTAAATATTCTTTAACCTCCTCAAACAAAAGCATTCCAATGAAACTATTAAGAGGATTGTTGTTGACAACATTGAAATTGATAATCTTAATAACATTAAAGTGGCTTTTGCTACCTTCTACAAAAAAAATCTTCAATTTTGAAGATACTAAGGAGGCCAAATCCCTTAGAGACACATACAGGTCCCTCATCCCCAATAGAATCTCTAACCAGGATGCTACCTTCTTAGTAAAGACATTTCTATTGAGGAAATTAAAAAGACTATTAACTCTCTTAAGAATGATAAGGCTCCTGCCTGTGGAATTCTACAAGGTGAATATAAGTTGGATGTGCAAAGACCTCTATGACATATACTCTGAAGCTTTAGCTAAAGGCTCCCTGGACAACTCTATCAATAGTGATATTATAAAATTGATCCCTAAGGATGGAGACAAGGCCCTAATTAAAAACTGGAGAACCATCACTCTCCTTAATGTCTCCTACAAAATTCTTGAAAAAATTCTGGCTCTTAGACTTGAAAGTATTCTTTCCAAGTTCATTTTGTCTTCACAAATTGGGTTCATTAAGGGAAGATCCATACTTGAGAATCTTATTTCTAGTTGGGAGGCGATGGATTGGTCCAAACACTCACACCAAAACACTGCTATGTTTTTAATGGACTTTGAAAAATCTTATGACAGGGTTGAGTGGGGTTTTACCTCCATGATGCTTGAGGCCTTTGGTTTTCCTCCTGCTTTCTGCAATTCTATTAATCTCCTTCTCAAAGATGCTTCTGCCCAAGTTTATGTCAATGGTTCCTTGTCTGAACCCTTCTCCCTTAGTAGATCCATTAGGCAAGGCTACCCTCTTGCCCCTGCTCTTTTTTTTATTGCCTAAAATGCACTCACTTACATCCTTAGGGACAACTCCCTTTCCCCATCCGTCAGAGGTGTTACTTTTCCTGACAGCTCTGAGCTTATTAACTCTCAGTTTGTTGATGACACTGCTTTATTCTTTGAATTTTTTGAAGAAAAATTTTCTGCTCTTCATAATAAACTTACTTCCTTTTGCATTATCTCGGGTGCTCGTTTATCCCAATCTAAATCCACCTGCCTTGAATGGGATGATTGGCCCCTGGACTGGTTTACCAAATATGATTTTCAATGGGGTGGACCTCATCAAATTATTCGATATCTTGGCATCCCTTTCTCTATTGATCCTTCCCTTAAGGATATGTGGATTTGGGTGAAGGAAAAGACCACTAAGAAGCTTGGTAAATGGCACAATAAAGCCCTCTCCTTGGCTGACATAGTGCAGGTTTGTCAAAAGATTCTTTCATCTTACAATATATATTACTCCTCTGCCTAGATGTTTAATAATTATAAAATTTTAGAAATCCAAAAGGCAATTAGGAATTTTCTCTAGTTTGATGCTAAAGGAAATAAAAAAAATCCATGCTGTTAAATGGGACTAGTGTCATATTGACAAGCTCATTGGGGGTTTGGGGCTAAAGGACCTTAGGACTCAAGGGATTGCCCTTGCTGCCAAATGGATTTTTCACTCTCTGGATGGAGATGAACCTTGGAAGGTTCTTATTAGGGGTAACATTGAAAGAGGATTCCCCCGGAAGGCTAAGTCCTGGAAAAATATTCCTCTCTGTGACCTTATTGTTGGGGAATTCCCTGTCATTGTCCAGGGATCTACGCTTTTTAAAACCATCTGGAAAGCATGAGAGCATATTAAACACTTTATACCTAATAAGACCTTCTTTGGCAATATCCATCTCTATGGTGAAAGATCGATTTGGTGGAATCTTCACCTCTTAGGTAAACCTCTTGCCCTCTCCCAAGGTTGCTCTGCTAAACTTTAGAACAACTTGGGCATATCTCAACTTATCTGCCTTTTTGAATAGGATAACCTTATTGGTTGGGGGGAACTCAGGACCAAATTTAACATCCCTTTGTCCCAAAAAAAGACCTATAATATGATTGTCAAAGCCTATAAGGATCTCCCCACTACTTGTCATGTTGACTCTCTCAGGTTTCTGAATATTAAATGGCCTGATGGTACTATTGTGACTAAAATTAAAGCTAAGAACATATATAAAATCATGGGCTATAATGATGCCATCATTAATCATGTCAATAAAATGCGGTATACTGAATTGGATATTAGTACTTGGAAGAAGTACTTTGATAGACTTTGGAAAATTGCTGTTGATCCTAAAATCAGATGCTTCAAATGGCTTATGTTACTTAACAGGCTCCCTCTAAGGAAAGACCCCTCATTTAATGAATTCTGTAGCATTTGCAAACTCCCTGATTCTAGCAGACATATCTTATTTGATTGTATCTTGTCAAAAGAAATATGGCTTATGTTTGGTATCACTTATCCTAAATATCTTAATATTTTTGAAATTATCACTGGACACATCCATGGTTTAAATAAGGGCACTAACCTATTTTGGAGCATTTTGTCTTCTAACATTCTTTGGCAGGTTTGGAAATGCAGAAATGAAGAGAGGTATCAAAACAATCCTATAATCATTACTGAGTCTTTTCGAAAACTCACATACTTTAAAATCTTTTCGTAGGTCTGTATCAACATGCTGATTGAAAGAGAGAAACTGAAGAGATTCCTTCAAAGAGGTCACTCCACCATGTTCGTGTTTGAGATGAAAGATGGATATGAATGGAGAAGACACATGGACAACCTTGTTATCTTTGAGGAGACCGTGAAGAAGCTTCACCAGGAGATTAAAAAGAACAAGAACGCCACAGATGACCAAATCTACATGCTGGCCCAAATCCAAGCAAAGAAGAACATTGTCTTGATGGAAGGCCCTTTGGGATGGACTGCTTGGACTGAGTCCTACGATGATATTTTACATTAGTCTTGTATCTCCTTTATGGCTGATTTTATTGTCGTTATCGTTTAATATTTAACTCTGACTCTCTCCGTTTGAGGCTCGACCTCTTTTTGTACATTCCAATGTGAATTTTTGATCTCCTTATAGTTAATACAAAAAAATTCAGAGTTATCTGAAGGTAAGATGATCTAAGAATGTGGTTGAATTAAAACCATTCTTATTAGGTTGTCTATTTTTGTTATCATCATTTAACAGTTGATTTGTCTCCTATTGTTTTGTAGTGCAAAATTTTATTAACACTAATTCACAATGTATGACCCTATTATTTGTGTTGTTACAATATGATATTCAAACATGATGCTATATGTGTTGCTAGGATGCTTTCTTTTAATTATCTATCTTGACAATTGTGATCATTGTAAGATATATAACTCCATAGACCATGCTTACTGTCATTGATGTTATTCTCTCCTTGTCTTCGTCATAGTCCCTTATTAGTATAAAAGGTTAACATCATCTAAATAAATTAGTTTACCTTCCCTTATGTTCAAGTCTCTATTTAATGATTTTTATATACCAAATTGTGTCTTGTAAAGAGTAACCAAATTTTAAGTAATCATACATTTGAATCATGTTAATCTTTATATTGAAACAACATTGATACTATGTTTGAGTAGGTAAATTGGTGTCAAGTTATTAGTTAAGTCTAGAACTTTTTCCTTGTTCCACTCAAGTGGGTGGCAATAGACAAAATTGTTTAGAAAATCAAATAATTTTACTCGTGTGAAAATCAACTGTCGTACAGGCTGACTGTTGCATAATAGCGTACTACTGCTAGTATTAGAGACCTTTTTCATTATATGCCTTTAAATGCGGGCATTTCTCCGATAATAGAAACATTCAATCACGAATGGTTGCACTAGACAAAACTGAACTGAACAGATCCCGTAAGTCAAAGCTCCAACTTCAACAGGGTAGCTGCTAGCAAACCTAACTTTTATTTTGGAACCAAGATAAAACTCTTATGAATATCCGATCAATATAAGATGCTGCATCCTTTACAGACATTTCCTCATCTGGGCGCAATGCATCCAAATCGACAGCAGCATAATCCCCAACGGAGAAAGGCTCCAGTGGCACCGCTTCATCAAGAAACTCTTTCGTCTCTTGTCTTGGCTTTGAACATCGCAGAGGCCCTCTTGGATTGAAGTACTTTTCAGGTTCTGGATGGTAATCCTGAAAGAAAACAACATGAAAAATGGAAAAAAAAGTAGAAAAATGCAAATGGTTAGGGGGAACATTTCACAAAAAGATCAAGCCCACCAACACAATTAAAGAAGGTACTTACCAATCCAACGTGCATTCTCCGTACAAATCTCTTAAATTCCTTCCATGGGTTTTCTTGCATTAGCGCGTTGGATAGTCTTAGATAGGTTAAAGCAGATATGCGCCTCAGGGGTCGTCCTCCTCTGATCATTTCATATGGTCTGGCTTGCTTTATCATCTGTTCATATCCGTCTCTATCATATCTGGGTAAAGCATTTTCACAAGAGACCTCAATCCCTTCCTTCCAGCCTGCATTCAAGACCTGGGAAAAGTTGACTAAAGTTAAAATTTTAACAGAAGATCAACTACAAACTGCCCACATCATTAGCCTTTCAATATGCATTGCAAATGTATTAGTGTCCAAATGATTCATTCTGGACAACCAGGTCTCTATATCGGTTATGTTGAAGATTTTCACCCAGAGAATTTATAACTTTTCACATCATCAACTGATATTTTTGAAATGCAAATATTTTAACCTACCCAATTGATCTATTCGCAAGAATTTGTAGTCTAGACCAATTGAGAAAACTCCACAATTTCTTTCAATTTGCAATATAAGTATATTATTAAGGAGAATTAATTGTTTTGTTTGCAGATTGGTCCCTTAATCCGTCAATCTGAAACTTTCCACTGACCTGTTTCACAAGAGCTTCTGGACCACAACCAGCTTCTGAGGGATGTTCTTCGTCCTGCATTTCAATGCAAGTGAAATTCAATACAGCCCTATGCCTCGCTAGCATCCTAGCAATGGGTCTGTATCCATCTCTTTCATCCAAGTTGTAATAACCCGATGTAAGCTCTGCAGCATGATTGCTAGATTTGTACCACCAATGAATTCCTGCAACCTGTATCATTTTGTACATAATCCAATCGAGAATGTTCAAGGGCATATCATAGGGGTTAAAAATATCATGTGTGTTTTGGGCAAGGATTGTTCCAAGCTAATAGATCATTATCTATGACAATTGTCACAAGATATTCTTATACATTTTTTCACTAGCGAAACTGCAAATGGAGTCCCGTTTCATTCGCGCAGATGTCAAAATGCAAACCAGAGAGCTCAAAATAGGGAAACCATCATTTTAGTTTCTCTGTTACATGTCAGAGCTTAAAGAACAATTTTGAAATGAATAAACTCACCTTAGCTGCCAGCTTGGTAGGGCAACCTTCAAAGATTTCGGAGGCAGCTTCGAGGATTTCATCTCCATGTTTCAAAAGCACATTTGAGTACCAGGCAAGGAAAAACTTTCCACTATCTGTTGTGTAAGAACCATGATCACGAAAAAAATCTGTAGAATTTGGTTGGTCATTGTAACTTCCTGCATTGTCAGGAGCTGAAAATGCCCACTCTGGTCGGCCTATGCTTTCTGCAGCAGCTTTCAGATCTGATAGAAGATACTCATCATAGCACTGCTTTTACAGGCATTAAGTTTCACAATTTGTGACATTAAACCTATGCTTATTTAATAATTTGAAGTGGAAATGATTTCATTGATATGATTAAAAATGCTATTCCTCTTAATTTTATCCAATTTACTCCAGAAGGAAGAACCTTACCTGAAATTCTCCAATTCCAGGGAACTTCCAACCCTGACTTTTATGATAGGATGGATATCGCAATTCACCAGCTGGACCAAGGCCCACCTCTATGTCAGTTATGAAACGGGAATCCAGAAAATCAGACATATTCTCCCTGAAGCTCTTCATGTAATCAGAATATATCTGTCACGGAACACAAGTACAATGCATGTAGCATGTGTAAGAAAAATGTTTTATTATTATTGCATCGAGTAAATTTGTTTAGTATGGCAGAGAAAATAAACCATCACTAATGATTATGTACTTCATATACCTCCACAGCTGTGCGGCCTAGGAGCACAGGCCTGTCATCCACACCATAGGTAAGGCATTCCCTGTTGCGTTGGCCATCTTTATTTGTAAAGAAAATATTTGGATTTGATTCAGCAGTCTCCAGAACCCACTTTGGTAAAGGAATGGTAATATCATCACCAATACTACCTCCACACTGATGAAACGACATGATTGCCTGTACTTTAAAACCTTGTTCTTGTAGAAGTTTGAATAAGTCTCTGTAGGCAGACCAATCATATTGCTTTGGTCTTTCTGCCTCCACAATCCCCCACCAGACATCAACCATGAGCCCATCAACACTTGCAGACTTAAGGGCTTTTAGATTTTCTTTTAGAAGATCTTTATTTTGAAGGATATTATCATTTGAGATCACATCTAGCTGTTAAAGTTGCAAAACAAATTAAGACTGTTGATAGACAAATGCATGCTACAGTGCCGGACTTTCAGTATAAAATGTTTGCACAAAAGAGCTCCTGAACGTAAATGGAGGCTTAGTTTTACCGGAAGCATGACAAACACGGGGATATAATGTGATAGTAAAACTTCAGTTTCTGTCTTTAAAATGGGGTCAGCGCGGATTTCTTCAACCTGTATCACAAATTCATTAATCATATTGTATCCCAGAAATCAACAACTTGAAGTCTCATTTCGATCGAATACAACACATGAATGGGCACTACTGTCAGAGTCTCAGACAGATCATTCGCACTATTTTCAGGAACTAATACACGCATCAACTCTGCATTCACAAATTGTGTTGTTCCATTCCTTCACTGTACAATTCAATTAATTTCATACATTTGTCTTTTGATTGCACCCTTTTATGGAACTCTACTCATGGCCATTAAATAGAGAACTTAAATTAATATCTATAAGCCAAGATGCAAGTTCTGGGAAAAATTTATTAAAAATTAATTTCATAAATTTGTTGTCTTAAATGGCTGTGTTCATTGTATCCTCTAATGGAACAGTGGTCATGTCAATTATACAGGGAACTTAAATTACTGAAATTTTGCTTCAAACTTGAGCACAACTGTGTGTGCGCGTGCGCCCATGTGTGCATGTTGACATTGAGCTGATAAAATCGCTTGACCAACCAATGTATAGATAGAATGATTGTGTCTGTGTGCGTGTTCACATTGAACTGATAAAATCACTTGATCAACCAATGTATAGATAGAATGATTCTGCAATTTAGTTAGGGGTGCATATCAGTAAATGTTGCAAACTAAATTAAGTGGTTTCTTTCTTTTGCGTTTAATTTACTCTTAGGTAGCTTAGGAGGGAAAGAAGGTAAGGGCAAGTAAGAAGCTTGCTGAACTTAAATTCAAATTGTAAAGTTGCTCTAGCAGAAGCCCTTAAGGCTACTCTGCATTGAGAGCTTAGTTCCGTTTTTTACTAAATTGCATTTTAGAAAGGAAATAAGTAAGTTTCTGCTTAGGATGTTTGATGCAGGTTTGATGCTGGCTCTGAACAAGCAGTATAATAATATACAATTCACTTTAAAATTGAAGGATTTATTCACATATTTCATCAGACAAGAACTACACTGAAAATTCATTATGTGTTGTTTATATCTTTGGAATGGTTAGCAATGTGCGAGAAAGTTTGTTTTAACTTTAATGGGAGAAATCACGGGTTCGAATGTCTGATATATTTCCAATAAATGCAGCATTACTCCAAGTGTCAAAGCATCCCCAAGGGAATTGATTTCCAACATGCTGTTAAGAGGAGACTACGACTTTGAGAAAGAATTTTCTAAAAATAATAGTGTAGGAGAGGAGTTAATCAAGTAGTTAAGGATGTTTGACAGTTATATTTTCCTAGCAATGTGAAACTGATATGCGAATATCATGTGGAATGGCAATGAACATTAATAATAATACTAACAATAGTCAAAGACATGGTTTTAACTTTTTACACAGTACAAACTAAAAATGTATAAGATGATATATGAAGTACACTAGCATGCTACCATACTATAAATTTTCTTGTACCTGAAACTTACCCTGTTCCCTTCCAGATTTTAAATCGTCTCAAGGATCTTCTCAGGATGTTCTGAGACAATATTTTTAGAGGCCCAATTATGGATCGCATTTTATTGGATTGTGATGAATATGTTACAGTACACACTATCTGATTGTTTCTTGTTTATGGTTTAACTAGTGTTACTCGGAGATATGTTTTCGGTATAATTTGACCTGTTCCGAAAACGGGACGTCCTGGAAACTCAGAAACCTGTCCCCTGACTGTCTCATAAAATTAATTTAAATAATGTTTGAGTATTGATAATTTGTTTGACTTCCATTCTCATGTGAACTCTTAATTTATATTATTTAACACAAATGTTATATGTTGAGGTTTATAAATTATAATGTATATAAGCATGCTTTATCCATGTTTCCATATGAATATTTAAAATTTTCCTATATGTTTTAAAATTTTCCTATTTTCCATATAGTCATCCCTACTGCTATCCTCTGCTCCCAGAAAAAAAAATGTCCGAAACCGTTCCCCCATCCCCTGTTCTGAAAACCCGGAGTAACAAAAGGTTTAACCCAAGGTGTACAATAACCCATTACAAAAGAAGAAAACTCATATTTGAAAAATAAGAAATAAGGAAAAGAAAGCAACTTGTTTCTCCAGGTCCGAAGGAAACCATGTAGTGTAATTTATACTAAGGAACCTGGACCACTTGTAATCAGAGGCATTTCAGAATGCATCTAGGGTTCTAGACAACTACTTAATGAAAACAATTTTTTTTTGAAAATACTAGGATTAAGTACTCTTTATTGCTACTAGATGATGGAATAAAGCTCCTAGTCACTAGCATCTCTACTATAAGTGTTTATATGAGAATTTATATAAATTTCTCTGATAGAATTAGAAAATGGACGAACTAATCATTGCATTACAGATGATCAAAGTATCCAAGAAAGAAAAAATTATTATGATATGTCTAGTTTTATTTTTTGAATTTTGAACTGTTGGATGGCTGATAATTTTGAACACTAGAGGAATTTCTAGGGATAGTAAACAAATAAATCTCTTTGAAAAGATTTTTGGAATGTGTTTGGTAGGAATGTAGCTCAATTCATTTGGTTCTAACTGTTCAAAATTTTATTTCATACCCGGACCATATGTTCTGCAAATGATTTCCTAGAACATGGTCAAGATATTGTGTGTTGTTTTGAGATAAATAACATTAAATTTTGTCTACGGATTTATAGCTATGTACGTATTCTTTATCTACAAATATGCATGATCTCTTGGATTGGTTCAACTAGAAAAATATTGCTAGCACAAAGAGTACCATTCAAACTATTAAAGTGAGTATATCACAGACACTAACCACAATGTTAACTCGCCTGCATAGGTTGCTGGAGAGTTGGAAGTTCAAAAACATCAATTTGTTGTATGTTATATGTTTGTTGAGAACTTGCATGGGCAATTTCTGAAGCTCTTTCTTTTGAACACAATATGTGAGATCTTTTGCAGACTTTATTGCCTCGTTGAGATTGTCTTCTCTGCACACTGACCATATTTTTTGAGAGGCCTATGAATACTGAACCTCCCATTCCTTGGAGGTGTAGAGGTTGTCTGTGTAGTGATGACGATGCCATAGAAATATCTAGCTTCATCTCGTGCAAATGGAAGACACTACACTGGTTCCAGAAATTGAAATTTTAGCAAAATATGGAAAGTCATCTATATTCCAGATTGGGGTTCTTTGTTACTTGAAGAACTTCTTTCACATAAGCATCCTGCAGGTGGCATGAAATGAAACATTTAGTACAATTATATATCCATGGGCCTAACTGACACATATGCTCTTATTTTCACAGAAATGTCCTCCACATGATGAATGATAATTTTTGTTCTGCATAACAAGCAATATATTACACTTATATACCTTCTGCCCATCATATTATTTGTTTCCGTGTGTAGATATAGATTATGCCAATGTATTTCATTTATCTCTCTCCTAAAACACCCATAATCACACTCACACTCACACTCACGCACACGAGTGAAAGGAAAGACCAAGCATTGTTGTGATATGAAAGATGCAAAAAGTAAACACCGAAGTCTCTTCATTGAAGGGAAACTTGGTACTATTGAGTAGAACATCAATAATTTTATTATATACAGTTACAAAGTCCACCAGAAAAACTAAGGCAAAAAGCTAACAAATTGATGCCTCAAATGAACTGCATATATAAACATACAAGAGTAGTAGTGTGAAGAAACTAGATGTTTTCTGTAAAAGACGTTGTACTCCTCTTCCACTTTATTAGACAAGAGCAAGAATGTGCTATAGCCGCAGAAGTATAGAAAACATGTTTTCAGCAATGAAGCATGGAAATGGTATTGAATCTCAAAAATATATTTAAAGCATAAAGCTCACAATTAAACTTTTTGAAACCTAAAATAAATTAGCTAAATGTATAAAGAACATAAATTTCTTTTGTATTATTAGCATAAGATAATATACTAATATTGGGGCATATAATATAATCTAATTCAGAGTTTAAGGTTTGAAACCCAGATCTCTTACTAATTCTCATTTATAAAGCTACTCTTTTTCAGTCTCCGCCTTCTTACTAATCTCTTCGTCATGGATTGGATGATCCCTATCAAGTTCATTAAATGCTCTTCATTAAGACACTAACATTGTGTTTTTAAAGGTCTTTTCATAAGCTTATAACTAGCAAATGCTAGGAACTATTAAGAGTGCATGCTTTGACAAGTTTTCTAATTTTTCCTCGAAATTGATTGAACTCAGATGCATTATAGTTTTCTTACGGCTCTGTAATTTAAGTTTAGTTCTGCGCATGAATGGAATGATTTGTTCCATTTACAAGTAGCTCTACTTGACAAATCAAGTTATTGGGGGAGATTTTGAATGCTCGCTCCCAAGATAAAGCATTTCACCTCACCTCTTAAAGGGCAGCAGTTTTCTTGTATCATAGTTTACTATAAGCATGTGATATTGTTCTTGTAGATTCTTATGCATAGTTATGTCAGAACATCTCAAACTTTAATTGAAGCAGATTAAATGTTTTATTTTGCACAAGGAAAACTTTCTATCAGCGATATTTTGGATATCATCTCTAATAAAAACAATAGGTTATGGAAGGTTTAAAAACTCATGGATGTATGGTGTAGGCGTGCTAGTATAGGAAGCATTGCATTCAATAGTTGCCCAACCTTAATTTGTGACAAATAGAAGAACCAGACAGACTTGCATTTATGTTTCGCATCATGAAACTTCAGAATTAACCGCTAGCATTTGTTCCTGTTTGAAGTGGCACATCCCTCCCCTGTTTGTTACTCAATAGTGTTACCCAATGTAAAAGAACGCAAGTTGCAATAGCCCTTGAAGGTTTCGAATATATAATGAAAATATGATAAAATCTCCATTGCTTGTTTGTCAAAGGAAAGTGCCATCCTATTAGAGAATTTTGAGCTTGGTTGTATTATGTCTGTCAGGCGTAGAAAATAATTGCTATGTTAGCCAAGGACTTGCTAGTTCCACTAAACTAATTGGTTGATACAGTGGCTATCAAGTCAGCAGACCTTGTCTCACTATAATCTATGGGTGTATGGCAACATGACCAACTCTAGGTACTTGGCAATGGCTTGGCAATGAGCATAGTGGCATCACACCCTACCCCAATCAAGATTGAGAACCCCTTTTTTAGGGTGGATGCTTCAAGAAACAACTTTGAAGAGGGTACACCAAATAACACAGATATCCTTCAGCTTGGATACCAGGTTTAAGGGGTTGCTATTCTTCCAAGTTTTCTAAAGACCTGCACTCAGGCTCATACATTTGTTTGCATACATATGGCTGGAGTGGGCCTCAGCTGGAACAGACCATAGAGGACAGCAAGAAACTTTGTGGAGTTCGGCAGTGAACCAACACCCTCTTAATGGTAACTATAAATTCTACTTCAGAAATGTATAAATATGTCCTTCCTGTTTATAAAATGTATGTGATCCATTTACCATATCATCAATTATAGTCCGTAAGGCTGGTGTAAAGATATCTTTATGCTCTCTTTTAAGTTTTTATAGCATTTGAAGTCTAATCAGGCGCACTAGCTGTCATGGAATCATGAAAACACTTTCACCAATGCATGCTTCAATGTTCAAACATCACCATTATAGCAGCCAATCAATGCAACTTTACATTGAAAGAAATAATGATACGTTTGACAACCTTTTTCCCTAATTTAGATTGACTTGATTGCACAACATACTGTGTTTTATGCTCTGTCGTTTTCTTCAAGTATGCTTATAAAACGTTTCATGAGTGATAAATATGGTAGTTTCAGATATAAGAAGTAAAATTGATCTGATACAATAATAGAAATTTACCTTGAATAAAAAATGGAAATTTCATAAAAGCACTATAACAACAGTAGTTTGGATAGAGAGCTGTGGTGGACAGACTCTCACCCTTAATAACACAATATTTTGGACATCCAAATATGAAAAAGTATTATGTGCTATGAAAAAGGAATTCTTTAGCTAATTATAATCCATTCAGCTAAAGCAAGGGGATGAAAGCTAATATGTGAATGTGTTGAATTTCTTCCAAAGGATAAACCCAATAGTGCGTAACAGTTTGCCTTATATATAATGAGGCATCATAACGATCAGTTTATGGACAATGGACTCCAAATTTCAATAGAGTTGTCAATCAACTTGTTAAAAGGCTGAATTATGCTTGAGGAAAGAGGGGCCATGGTGTAAATGTATGTTGTTCTAACGGGGCTCAACACACACAACACAGAACTTGATATTCGCTATACATATTACAAGCTAAATTAACCAGTCTAGCATATGACAGAACATCCAACTAGTTTTGCACTTACCAGTCTATAACCTGCGGTTGATTTCTGCATGTCTCCATGTACACAACCCAGAGGTTATGTAGCAATAAACCGAGAATTGGCTACCATGTAAACTACTCAATTCGAATTTGAAATACTTTATAGTACTGGTTCAGTGGCAACACAATAAGCCACAGAAAAGTTTGGAGTAGTTCTTGAACAGAAATGCCAAGTGAATATTCGAAGATACTGACCACTGATTCTTTGGCAGATTCATTGTTGTTTGTATCTGGATCTAGATATTTACAGGTGGGCTAGATTGAATTCTTTGGAAAGCTCAAAAAATTACATGGTTATCATCTCAAGTAATCAATTCCTTATGCCATTTTCTACAGATCAGTCGTTAGAGTTGTAAGAAGATTGTATGTGGAGAAAAACAAAATTGCAAAATTTAGATTTTAGGTTGTATGTGAAGAAGACAATTAATTCTTGTCACAGTAACCGATTGGAAATGTTAAATGTGTATGTTTGCGGTGTAAAATCGACCGTAGAAATATTAAATATCAAAGAGAAGAAGACAATTAATTGTTGTCACAGTAACCAATTGGAAATGTTAAATGTGAACGTTTGCGGTGTAAAATCGAACGTAGAAATATGATCTCACAACATACTGAAGCATGGCTACAAATTGGTCATTGGGGCACATGTTACATGCTACAAATTTGAGTATAATGTCCACCATAGAAATATGATCTCACAACATATAGAAACATGGCTACAAATTGCTTATTGTGGAACCTCGTACATGTTATAAATTTAAGTGTAATATCCACTATATAAAGTCACAAATGGCATATTGTGGCTCATGTTCCAAATTTGAGTGAACTAATAGTCACTCATAAGGGTGAAGCTTTTTCTAATAACTTTACAAAAAAAAATTTATAGATAGGTATATAATAAACAAAAGATTACAAAATATTTGGTTTTTCTGATTTGATAGGTAAAATAAATAGTAGGAAAGACAAAAACAAAATAATGGAAAAGCTTAATATATTATTCATTAGCATAGTTATTTATAAATAGATATATAAAGCTATAACAATTTTCTATCAATTGGAGACAGACTTTAACAACAAATACAAGTTATTGATAACAAAACTATAATAATAAATAGCTAATTGGAATTTTACTGATAGCTAGCTATGATAGTGAACTAGGACATGTTACAACTGTACAAACCGTGTTATTGACTTATTCCAACACTCCCTCTTAAGAAATAACCAAAATTGATAACTCCTAACATATTTCTACCTAGTACAAACTGACTTACAACATTAAATAATACATTATGCAGAAGTTATTTTTTGAAAATAGTTCATAGATCAGTAAGACTTCTTCAAGTTGCTCTCAACTGTTGGTATAGTCATGTTGCTGGGTATGTGCACCAAGTTGTGGACCAAAAAGGGGGGTATAAGTGGACACATTTTTCTCTGAAATCGGGTAAACCTAAACTTCGAACAGGCGTTTGAGGGTCATGCACTCAAAATAAGAAGATGTGTAAAAAATAAAAATTGTAGTACTCTGAATCTAGTTTCTAAAATACTAATTTGTTTTAAAAACTGATAAGATTAAGAGTGTCAAACCTTGCGCGCACGAAAACATGTCCCTGATTTTTTTGGAAAAACATAACATATCTGTTTCCGTGTGTAGTACAAAAGATATAGTTATATTCAGTATTTTTTAAATCCCTTTGGTAGGATGATAGGTAAGAGTGAGATCTAGAAATTGTGTATTTTTTTGTAATTTCCAATGAGTATTTTTTTTTGTGATTTTTTTAAGTAATCGCATCCTGAAAATTTGGTACCTGTTCGTGCGTTGGGCATAACTTGCATCAAAATAATAAAAAATGATTTTTTTTTAAAAAGTGTATAGAATCAAGTGTAGAACAATAATATGTAATTTATTTGCAATTTGGTTAAGTATATCAAAATTTATTAAAAAAATGGTAGACATATGTCTGTGAGGACAATCAAGACACTGGTAAAGAAAATTAAAATTTACTATGCTAATGTTGTCCAAAAATAAAAAAAAATTATATGGTTAGAAAGCTAAAAAGACCTATGAGATTATGGTGAAAATTATAGAGCTACACTGTTGACAAATTGCAAACCTGATGAAGATAAAGTCGAGAATTAATCTTACAAGATGAAAAAACGTCTAAAAGAACAAAAATGGAGGGAAAATGAGCCTCCAAGCCTTTGGGTCATTTTCCAAAGCTCTTCCCAAGCCATAACCCGATCGGGTTCCTAAATTTCAAATAACCCGATCGGGTTCTAAAAAGCAAAAAGTACTTCAAAACCCGATCGGGTTTTGAAGAAACTAAAATAGGCTTTGCTCTGGAAGCCATAACTTCCACATACGGAGTTCGCTTGACTCCATTCAAAAAGCATAGGAAAGATCTTGAGATGATCTAACACATGATTAACCTACGATCATCTTTAGGTGTCAACATTTTTCTACCATCTACTTGAATCAAGGTATAAAATAGGTACTCATTATTGCCCATACATGCAACATATAGGAAAATCAATATGCTCTCTCTCTCTCTTTGGGGAATAAAAGTTTTTATTGAACAAATTCATAATATCTCTAGTGCTTTAAGAGTTAAATCAAGTTTACAGTAGAGTTTGCCTATCTAAGTCATTCTTATAGCATTCGTATTTAAAGTTGTGTTGTATTTTTTCCGACTTGTTTTGGGTGGCAACTCTCAAAGAAAATCTCTATAATCAATGCTAAGTAAATTTCATTATTCATACACATCTTTTCAAATATGAATACAAGATCAAGAGTGAGAAATAATCCTAAAGTTGAGTTGGATAGTGGAATTCCAACTACTTCCAGGACTAGAATGTCTTGGAGAGAAAAGAAGAACCAAGCTAATATAAATGACTCATCTCCAAGAAAAGAAGAAGACACCACTAGAAGAAAAGATGCAAACCAATCCAGTCATGAGGGGAACACCTCAGAGTATGAAGAAGCCCTTGACCTAGGATTAGAAACATATGCAATTACCAGTACTTCTAGTGAAAGAGAAGCAATTGATACTATCAGTTCAGATTCCGAAGTTGCTTCTGATGAGCTTGCTGAAGAAGAAATAATCTTAATGAGGCAATTGGCCATTATTCAACAAAAGAAGAGAGAAAAAGATTTAAAAAAGAAAAAACAAGATCAAAGCAGTATTGATAAATTTAGACGAAGATCATTAAGACATCAAGTAGAAAGGAATATTGAAAGGTCTCATAGAGATCAAGACACACCAATCACTCACAAAATTTTTGGTTCACAAGCCTCTAAAGATAAAGGCAAAAAGAAAGTAATTGGAAGTGAAATAGATGAACCAAAAACTCACAAAATTCTGACAAAACAAATGTCTAAGCTAGACATTGATCTTGAAAGATCAAAAAGGGAGAAAGAAATCATGGCTAAAATGCTGGAAAAGGCAAAAGGAGAGGCTGCCACCTTGGAGAAAAGGAATCTCATATTACAAGCTCAAAGGTACACTCTAGTACAAGGAGATTTGTATTGGAAAGATAGAAATGGTGTACTGCTTTTATGTCTAGATCAAAGTCAAGCTCAAAAGGTCTTGGTTGAAATGCATGTTGGAATATGTGGAGGACATTTCTCTGCCAAGACTACTGCTCATAAAATCTTGAGGGCTGGATATTATTGGCCTAGCTTATTCAAAGATACTCATGCCTTTGTCAGAAAATGTGAACCTTGTCAAAGGTTTTCAAATAAGTTGAAATTCTCAGGTGCCCTATTACTAAATCATGTAAGTGCTGAAGCACCTTTTGCCATGTGGGGGATTGACTTCATTGGATAATTTTTAGATAAATCTAGTGGTGGACATAGTTGGATACTATTTGCCACTGATTATTTTACAAAATGGATAGAAGTAATTCCCAAAAAGAAGGCAACTAGTAAAGTGGTCACTGATTTTCTGATGGAAAACATTCTGACCAGAATTGGTGTTCCTGCAAAATTGGTAATGGACAATGCTATGTGTTTCAGATCAGATGAAATTAAGGATTTATGTGATGAGTATGGGATTATGATGTCATATTCTTCCACATATCATCCTCAAGCAAATGGCCAAGAAGAATCCAGTAATAAGAGTATATTGAAAATATTGAAGAAGAACCTTGAGAAAAATAAAAGAGCTCTCTCTCTCTCTCTCTAGAGAGATAGAGAGAGGCGAGTGGGAGATAATATGATAAGGAGCGGGGGAGAGGTGGTGCAGGGCACCTCCCTAACTGATGTTTTGGTGTGATTTAGGGTTACTTTAGGGGTTTGTGTGTGTTGGAATAATGTCCAAGAGGTTGGATGTAATGACAAATTAACTTCATGTTTGTAAGAGCCTTAGTGCTCATTAGATGAATTAGGGTCACTTTGGGCTAATTTGGGAAAAATTGATATTTTCATGCAATGTGGGTTTGAGGGAGGTTTTAGGACCCTACATATCCTATCTAGGGTCATCAAAGTCAAACTCACTCATTGAGTTGACAAGGAAAGTCAAAATGGACGAAGTGCAAAAAGTTGCTAGCAACTTTGAAAGTTGCTTGAGCAACTTTTGCAAGAAATAGAAAAATGCAGTTAGATTGGTTGTAACTACCCCATGCTCGGTATATGAGCATGGATTCAATGTTTTGGAATGGTTAATGAGATTTTGAATTGCAACACTTATTTATGACACCTATGTACAGATGACTGTAACTATTTACTAGCATTCTGCATTGTTTCTTTGCTACTGTACGACTGTGTACGGATTGGCAGAGTAGATTGGGTTCCATGGGAATGGATTGATTTCAATTCTCTTTCATATGCATTAGATAGGTTTCTTTGAAGTTCATTAGGAGTAAAGTTACAAGTTTTTGAAGGTCACTAGTTTGTAAGTGATAGTACAATGCTATTTAGATAGAAATGGCTCTACCCTAGAATCCCACCGATGGAATTGACTGAAACCATGGGGGAAGTAGGGTTAGAGTATGTAGATAGGTTTTTGTTTCCTTTCTTATAGTTGCAGAGGATCTCCTAGGCCAAATAGGAAGCCCTATGGCTAACTGGTGAATCCAGGTGAGCCAGGACAGGGAGAAGAAGGAATTTGAGCAAGCACTCATAACCTTTTGGGAAAGACTTAGTGGTATTTTTAGATTCCCTAGTTAGTCTCCTAAAAGGATTCAAAGGTGGAAGGAGGTGAATCAAATATTGGAGATCATTTTGGTAATTGTTTATGCTGACTGGTCCAGAGGCCTAATTAATAGGCTAAAATCTAGGGCCTGCAAGAAACTAGGGTTATGAGTGCTTCCAGAGGTCAGGATAATGGATTCTGATAGTGTTGGTTGATGCCTTGAATATTTTCAAGGTTTTGTGTAGGGTCATTTGGGAAGTTTTGGAGTAATAGGCCTAAAACTGTGAAAATAGACCTACTAGGGAATTGGCAATTAGGCCTCCTAGTGAAATATTGACCAATTAGATTGGTAGAGAGTCTTGAAGTATTGGGATGAGTTCAGAATGACCTAGGATGGGTTAGGAAGATTGATAGGAGTCTTTTTGAATGTGTGGAAAGATCCTAAGTAGATATTTGGCATTCTAGGAGTTCTAGTGGAGAGACCTAGGTATTTGGAGGACTAATTGGATTAGTCAAGCCTAGAAAATTTGGAATCTTCCAAAGACCAACTATACCTTGGAGGAGAAGTTGGTAGGGAGGGTCTTGGAGATCCTATTTGAGGAAAGATTCAACAAAGAACAACCATTGGATGGTTGGGTTAGACCAAGGAGCATCTTGGCGTGAGGAAGAACTCTAGAGTATCAAACCCTCTGCATCGAGAGAGAGAGAGAGAGAGAGAGAGAGAGAGAGAGAGAGAGAGAGAGAGAGAGAATATTGATTTTCCTATATGTTGCATGTATGGGAAATAATGAGTACCTATTTTATACCTTACATGATTCAAATGGATGGCAGAAAAATGTTGATGACTAAAGATTATCATAGGTTAATCATATGTTAGATCGTCTCAAGATCTTTCCTACACTTTTTGAACGGAGTCAATCGGACTTCGTATGTGGAAGTTATGGCTTCCAGAGAAAAGCCTATTTTAATTTCTTCATAACCCGATCGGGTTATGGAGAATAAATGCATAAATTTTACTTCTTTAAAACCCGATCGGGTTTTGTAGTACTTTTTGATTTTCAGAACCCGATTGGGTTCTGAGACAGATTGATATTTTTTATAATATTTTCTAGGCTTGGTTACCAAACCTAGAATAATTTCAAATTTTCAATAACCCGATTGGGTTATATGAAATTTGAATTTTTTTTAAAGATGTGTCCACTTTTTTGGTTCACAACTTGGTGCACATACCCTACTATCATCTAAGTTCTCAACACCATTGGACATCATTTGCACATGAAGTGTCTCGTCGCCCTTGTAAAGGTATGATGCTAAACTTCCATACTTTCAGATCTCACTTGAATTATTGGACACCAATCCACACATGTATGTCTCATAATCCCAATGATGTATAGTTTCTCTAATTTGTTAGCATCTCAGACTATTGAGCATCTATCTAGCCTCTATTGCATCCCTTCCTATCTTTAAAGCATCCACTTCTTCAAAATATGACAAGTTATTCAGTTTTAATGATATCATCGTCACCATTTGGTGGTTCTTCAACAATCTCAATTTTATCAAACATTCTCTTTCAAAATATGGATAAATCAGAGGCCCAAGTGCCAGATCACAATATTTATTTCTAAAGTAAACAACAATGGTCAAAGCTACAAGCTGTAAATATGACAATAATATAAGTTACACATAGAGAACTTCATGGCTTCTCACTTCTAATTTTAATGTAGGCTACAAATCAACACATTACAAAACATATGTAACATTTACAACTTCTTAAAAAAAAAACTAGCAGCAAAAAACAACTCCAACTTTACCATAACTCATCGTAACAACTCCTCAACATATGCACTTTGATAATCCCACAGGTGAATTAGTTGTTCCCAATAATCCAAATATAAAAACCCCTTTAGCAGACTAACTTATCAAGAATACAAACCTAATGTTCAAATCAAATTATGTAATCAAATGATAAGCATGAAAGAAATAAATCTGAAACACATCCACAATGCTTGACACCAGATTTTTATCGTGGAAACCCTGTTAGGGAAAAAACCACGGTGGGGCTGATTACCCATAATAAGTAAATACCTTGTTATAAGTAAAAATTATTACAATATATATGGGGAATGAAATTGTATTCAGGCTCACTGCCTAGAGCTCACTGCTCAAATAAAAATGCCTTGGGCTACAACCCTAAGGAAGGCTCACTACCTTATAAACTGATCACTACAATGATCTAAAGATTTTGTGAACTAGATAACAACATCTACCTTATGCCAAAGTCAGTTCCATTGAAGCTCAACTGTGATCTCTCCTCAAATCCTTTTGGACTCCTTCAGATAATCAATCTGACCCTCAAGAGATCTCAACAACTTCTCTACAGGGTATGTGTAGGATCATGTATGCCAAAAAGTGACGATGTGAAAAAATGACCTTTTTGCCTGTCCAAAAATGCAAAATCATGTGTTGAATTTTTTGGTAGGCCTAGGTGTCAGTACACCTGGCCAAAAGAAACACCAAGGCATGAAGGGTATTGGGTATCCGATAGCTATCAGATACCCGATACCTATCAGATATCTAATATGTAACACATCATAATTTTGATACCATATAATAATATAATATTATGAATATTAGATTATAATATATAATAATAAAATATTATACTATAATGTGGAATATGGAGCAACAGTCAACAGGGCAGGGCAATGGAGGCCATAGGGTTTAGGCAACATCTAGGCTTAGGCCACCAGGACAATCTAGATATTATGGCCATCAATCTCAGGGGAGGTAGTTTCCCTACCAGTTTAGAAGGAGATGGTTGTTTAACAGACGATCTCAATCAAATTTCCTGACCAGATCCACTGATGCTAGTAACTTTGGAAACCAGGAGAGATACCTGAACACATTACACCCAAATGGTTTTGAAAGGTATGAGAGGGGGAGGGAGAATCAACAGAATAGTAATGAGACTTTTTTAAATAAAAAAATCCCATTGAGTTTCAAACGATTGTGCACAAGTTCTGGAGACCAAAAATCCCAAAGGAACCATTGATTCAACCCACTCTTATAGACATCAACCAGCGGGGAGCCTCTTCGGTCAATCTGGTAAATGATAATATCTTCCATGCTTATGTTTCTTATGTCTTAATAGATAATAATAAATGGAGTGAATCGATCACTATTTTAGAAGATAGAGCATTGTTGGTTAAATAGGCATGGCCATGACCATCTAAAGACAAGATACAAAAAAATGGTGTGTGAAGGTGGGAGGCAAAGATTGGACTATTAAAACCCTAGCAAATAGTTGTATCTTAATCACTTGTTCTTCAAGAGAGGAAAAGGATTGGGTCTTAAATAATAGTCCATATATGATTGATGGCAAGGGACTGTTTGTTAGAAACTGGTCTCCAAACTTTGATCCATGCAAGGAAAAAGTTCAAGAAATATTGGTTTGGATAAATTTTTATAATCTGCCACATGAATATTGGGCATAGGATACCCTTAAGACCATTGGTAATAGTCTAGGTTCCTTCATTTAGATGGAAAAATCCCTGGACCCAAGAGACTTCTCTTACTACCCTAGGATCTTGGTGCTCATGCAAGAAAATAGGGAATTACCTAACTTCAGTCTGCTCGACTCTTCTAAAGGGGAATGACGTCAACCATTGATGGTGGATTTAGGTGACAAGATAGATGTTAAACCAATACATAACTAATATATAGCCTAAGAGAAAGGGAAACACTTGGAATCTAATATCGTGGTAGATAAAACCTGTATAATAATGGATGCAAAGAAAGCCAAAGGCCTAGAGGAAGTGTTGGAATGAGAACTATTAATAATTCCAGATGAGTTGAGGGGTATTCCTTGCAAACCCAAAGAGGACAGAGATGTTTGGTCATCAGATATCTAGCAACGAGAGATCTAAACTGAATCCCCCACTTTAAGGGAGCAGGAAGACTTAAGTTTATGCCAAATAGTAAAAGAGTTCCCTTTCTCACAAACCCCTTTCTCACAAATAGCCATAAATGAATACACAAAGTTGGATCCTACAAGAAAATTTGTCCCAGTTATCAACTCTCACATTACAGAGGATCCTAAACCTTCTCAAACTATGGAACAAGATGAAAATAAGGTGGATTTGGATTTGGTTCCAGATACCTATGGGGAAATGGATGGTTATAGTGGAGACCCAGTCAATTTGAATAATAGGTTTGTCAAACCTCTAAATGACCAGGAAATCATTGAGAATCAGATAGTTGAAGAGACCCCAAAATCTCCACATAGGGATGACCAAATTGGCCAGGATTCCTTTTTTAAGGACATCAAAATCTCTCTTATCAGACAAGTGGACAGTCTATTTGCAAAATCTAGAGACAGTGGAGGAAATAGTATTGAAACTGATTCAGAGTATGAATCTCTAGATGAGTTGGGGGAAGGTGATGATTTAAGCATTTCAGAGGAACCATGAGTCTTAGAAAAATGCAGTGTGGAACATAATAATTCTAAAATCTCTAAGCCTAGACTAGGGGAGAAGAATAAAAGAGGACCCAAAACTATCCAAATGAAGTTGGATATAGCAGGGAGTGCTTCTAACCATACCAAACTATTGAGATCGGGATGAGGCTATTCATATGCCCCCTCCCAGAAGCCATGAAAATCCTTTTGTGGAATGTTAGGGGTTGCAATGCCCCTGACAAGATTCGTTTGCTCAAAAGAGGTCTTGATCAAATGAAACTAGATACTGTGTTTTTGCAAGAATCAAAGGTAAAGGGAGAGGATGTGGATATCTTTAAAACAATTTTTCTGAATAGTGTTTAGGTAGGTTCAATTGGTGCCTCTGGTGGTCTAGACCTTTTGTGGAACCTGGATAGTGTTGATTTACAAATCCTGGAAGTTGGACAACACTGGCAATTGGGAGAGGTAAGATCTAAACAACTCCTTTCTAGCTTTTTGGTGGTTAATGCTTATGGTCCTAATAACCCAACAAAAAAGAAAGAGGTATGGGGAAAAATTTCAAGGTTACTCATTAAACATGAAGGAAGGTTAGTAGTCCTGGGGGAGACTTTAATGTCATTTTGAGTGCAACAAAGAAACATGGGTGCAAAGGATGGATGGGTCAAAGTCAAAGAGACTTTTTGGATTTTGTACAGGACAATGGTTTGGTTGAAGTGAATCTTAGGAATGGAGATTTTACATGGACAAATAGGCGTAATGGGTTTCTTAATATAGAAGAAAAAATTGATAGGTTCTTGCTGGATGGGATTGGGATGTGCCTAATTGGCTATGTTAGACAGAGATCCTACCTCTAGTGGGCTCAAATCACTTTACAATCTGCCTTCATATCCAAGAGGATGGAACTCCAGAATGTGCCCCATTCAGGTTTGAATCAATGTGGTTGAGGGTGGATAATTTCCTTGAGCTAGTAGATAAGTGGTGGAGGGAAGCTCTTCCAAGACTTGGGAATAAAGCCTTCCTCTTTTTCAAGAAATTGTAGTATGTAAAAGAGAAGATTAAGATATATGGAACAAAGAGGTGTTTAGAAACATCTTTGTGGAAAACCTTAAGCTGGAAGAGGAACTAAGCAACCTCAATCCTAAAATTATCATGAATGGGATCTGTGAGGATGATTATAATACTAAGAAGGAGCTTATTAAAAAATACAAAGAAGTCTTGGCAAGAGAAGAGACCTTCTGGAGGCAAAAATCTAAGGAAACATGGTTAAGAGAAGGGGATAGGAATACTAAATTTTTTCGTAAATCAGTGAAGTATTGCAGAGCCCATAATAAGATCTTTTCTGTCAAAAGCGTTGATAGCCTAGTGTTGCAAGAAAAAGAATATATAGATAAAGCTGCAGTGGAATTTTTCTATAAAATCTTTAAGGACACTTTAGGTGATAACATTGATAGTAATGTTCTGGATATTATCCCCAACTGCATTAATGAGGAGCAAAACAAATGTTTGATGAAAAAGATTACCCTAGAGGAAGTGAAAAAGGCCCTGTTTAGTATGGGGGGAGAGAAAGCCCCAGGGCTTGATGGTTTCCCGACCTTATTTTTTCAAAAAGCATGGAATATTATTGGTAGAGAATTATGAGATGTGATTGAGGAATCCAGAGTAGAAGGTTTCATTTTGAAAGACTTTAATAACACATTTATTACCCCCATTCCCAAGAAAATGGATTGTGAAACCTTTGATGAATATAGACCCATAGCTTCGTGTAACACAGTCTATAAGGTGATTACTAAAGTAATGACTAATAGACTTAAAGGGATCTTGCCCAATATTATATCTCAGGAACAAAGTGGCTTCAACCCTAACAAATCTGTCTTTGTAGAGATCATTATTGCACATGAGGCCATTCATTAGGTCAACTCTGTGAAGTCCAAAAAAATGATGATTAAGGTGGACATAAAGAAGGCTTATGACAATGTAAATAGAGAATTCCCACTAGATGTTCTGTGAAAGTTTGGCTTCTCAGAAGAATTGTTAAAATGGGTTGGGAGTTGTATTTACACTCCAAGAATTTTAGTATTAGTTAATGGTATCCCTCAAGGTTTCTTTGAAACTTATAAAGATATTAGAAAAGGAGACCTGATCTCCCCTTTTCTTTTATCATCTTGGCTAAATTCTCTGGTAGGTTAATTACTCAACAAAGGTCTGAAGGCAGTTGGAAAGGTATTAGGGTGGCAAAAGAAATTGAACCTCTCTCACATCTCCAATTTGTGGATGACACATATTTGATGGGGGATGCAAACCTTAGGGAAGAAAGATTGATCAAAGTGACCTTGGATAAGTATTGTGCTATGTCTGGACAGAGCATTAAGTGGCTAAAATATGAATTTTACTTCTTTAATATCGTGTTGGGAATTCAAAGGAAAATCTGTAGGATTTTGGGAGTTAAAATTGGAAAACTCCCAAGTAAGTATCTCAGTGTCCCTCTTTTTGCAGGTGCTGGAGGCTCAAACCTTTGGACAAGACTGTTTGATAATTGTATTAAGAGACAAGAGGGATGGAAAGGTAAATGTCTCACCTCTACAGGCAAGATTATCCTGTTACAATCTCTTATTTCATCCATTCCAATTTATTCTGAGTTGTCTTAAAATCCCCAAGAAGGTGATCAGCTATCTATAACAACGCTTAAGAAAATTATTTTAGCTTAAGGAAATTATTTTGGAACGAGTCTGATCTAGATGATAAAATTCTCCTTATTGCATGGGAGAAGATTTGTAGGTCCAAATTGAATGGGGGTGCATGCCTCAAAAATTGGCATTGGACTAATATGGCTTTGGGAGAAAAATTGGTTTGGTGTATGTATTCCAACCCAGAGATGCTTTGGGTCAAAATTCTAAAAGAAAAATATCTTGACAGTGCTGAAAATGATAGAATTCTGATAGTTTTAGATCCACCAAAAGGTTCAATTGTATGAAATTTCATGATGGAATGTAGACATATCATTATAGACCACATTTCTTGGCTTATTAGTGATGGAAAGAAAGTTGCCTTTTGGGAGGATTCATGGAATGGAACCCAGATCTAAAGGATATTATTTCCTTTTAGGAGTTTAAAAACTTCTTTGTTAATCTTTGGGGTGACAAGGTAAGTGACTAACTAGATCTCAAAGTTACAACCTTGGGCCAGGAAGTAGGTTGTAAATGTATTGAGAATCTGGGACTTCCAGCACATCAGGAAGAATTAATGTCAAACTTATTTAAAAGAAGAGATGCCACTTTCTCTGGAAAAACTGACAAACTCATTTGGTGTGCAGCTAAAAGTAGTAATTACTCAATTAAATTAGGATACAATTTAAAGGCAATAGAGAGGCCAGTGGCAGATTGGCCCCATAAGCTCTTTTGGACCAGAGATTGTCTACCAAAGGCAGGCTCCTTTGCATGGGTAGCTACTCATGGAAAAATCCCTACAGGTGAAAGAAGGAAAAGGTATGAATTTATTGGGCCTACTAAATGTATTTTGTGTGATAAGGCTTTTGAGGATGTAAATCATCTTCTGGTGCAATGCAGTTTTGCTAAAGAGTGTTGGGATTTAGTGAGAGGGAAGCTTAGGTGGTATGGACCAATGCAAAATTCTATGGAGGAGGTTTTTAAAGGATGATTTATTTCAAAAATGAGATCTACTTTGTTAGCTGACACTATACCAAGAAAATTTTCAGTTTCCTAGCATTGGCTATTTTCCCACGTTTTCTAGTTTAAATCCCATGTCTTCCTGTGCTTAAAAGGTCAAAATTTATTAATGATCCTTTGTCTTCAAATGTCTATTGCTTAGTCGCATTGGTCTTTTAACATGTTATCAAGTTGTGCGAGTGAGCGGTGAGTCATTTTGGTATAAGTCGCATAGTCACGGTAAAATTGTGTCAAGTCATGTTAGTGGTGCGAGTGAGCGGTTAGGTTGCTAAAAAATGTGAATTGCGCAATCATGATGTATTTTTGAAGTCGGGTCGTAGGCCTGCGGCTGAGGGAGTTGGAAGTTGTTCTGTTTATCGCTCACTCGCGAGGGATTAACTCATTTAAAAGAAGGTTTAGCAAGTCCGTGATGACTTAAAATCTTGTGTGTCACATAGTCGCTATAATATTATGTTGTTATCTTTATGCTCTGTGACTGAGCAAATGTTGTTAAAAAGGGTTTATTCACACACCCGCGTTAGGTTTTCATGTATGTATTATAAGTCAGCGACTGTGTGAGGAATTCAGGTTGTAGAGGTCGCTCACTCATTCAAATTTTAACTCATATGTGTTTTGCAATGTGAGTAAGCAATCCGTTGTGTGGAAGTTATCAGTTGAAAGTTCATCGCTCAGTCACCAAGATGTTCTCAATGTTTTAAAAGGTGTGCAGATATGCGACTATGAGACCATTTATGTTCTCGTTCACCCACTCATGATTTGAAGTTTAAAGAAATGAGCTCACGAGTATGCGATAAGGAAAAGAAAAAGGTTATCGCTCACTCACCCATGAAAAAAGACAAAAGGAAAGTGGTTAGCGAGTATGCAATTGAAGAAAGAATGTTGGAAACCACACACTCGCAATCGATGAGATAATTAAGCTTTCAAGCCCGCGAGTGCGCGATGGAGAAAAAATGAAGTTATCGCTCAACCGCTCACAGATTGAAGTAAAGCAAAAGGGGCCAGCAAGTGTGCGATAAGAGAGTTTTAAGATTTTGATAAAAACACTCGCTTAGCCGCAAAGGATTAAGTCATAAAGAATTTTCAACAGCGAGTTTGCGACTGAATGAAGAACAAGGGTCATCACTCACTCGCTAATATTATAAGTTGAAGTGTTTTTCAGCATGAGTGAGCGACCAGATAAAGTACATGATAAAAATGAAAATTGCTCACTCACTCAGATCCAAAGGCAATGATTTAGAAGCCAACGGGTGTGCGACTGTGAAATGATTAAGAAATGAATGTGTACTTGCTCACTCACAAGGATTCAAACAAAGCTAAATGTTGAGCAGCAAGTCTGCGATGGGAGAAGGAAAAGTGATGTCGCACACTCGCATAGACATAAAAGAAAAGGGTAGAGAGGTAGCGAGTATGCGACTGCCAAATGATGACGTGCAAATTAGGTCATCGCTCACTTGTAGAAGATGTAAACCAAGATAGAAATAGATGGCAAGTGCACGACTAGCTAAAGTGAAAGGTCAAATTGCTCACTCGCAAGGACTATTCTGAGTATGAGTAAAGTACAGTGGATTGGCGATAGATTGACAAGTGGCTAGGCTTACGAGTGAAAAAAGAGAAAGGTGTACACTCTTTTCCAACAAGGATCAAATAGTGCAAATTAATGGCAGCATTAGTGACAGAGAGGTGATTGCATGACACTGCAAGTGCGAGAATCTGGCATTCAACTGGACAAGACACATGATTTAATGGTTATAAGTATGAATGATTGAATTTGATTCTGTACAGCTCTCATTTCTGCATCCTAAGATTTTATGCAAAGAGAGAAAAAGATTGTTGGTCTGAAGTATTTTGTCTGAGATAGTAAATTCGAAGAAGGATGAGTCAAGCTATTGTTCCCGTTGCCTCACAAGGGTCTGAGAAGAAGAAAGAGGTTACATTGAAGAAGTATGTGGAAGAATTTTCTGAGTTTCTATCGGAGACTCTGAATACAAATAGTGCAAATTGGGATGAATGGAACGACAGATGGTGTCAATGCAGAAATCCGGTAACCCCAAATTATTCTGGTAGCACTTTGTTTCATTATTTCTGGAATAATAGGATCAAAGCAGTTCCAATTCATAATCCATGGGATTTGAATATGGAGAAATTGATTGTGCCTGATGTCTATGTTGACATAGGTCTTATTAGGGAACTAGCCAAAAACTACTACCCAGTATCTAGGGTAATCAGGAAGAGGAATAAAGAGACCCTAGTTTCCATAGATAGGAGGTCAGTGGCAGAAGTTTTCAGGATTGCTGGTGCATTATGCACAAATATTGATTTAAAGAAGATTAAGGCAGACTATGTCAAAAAGAGCATTTAATTAAGCAATATGAAATGCCCAAGTTCATGCCCAGAGTAGATAGGAACCTGGTAAAAATCCTAGACAATCTCAAGCCACCTTTTGACTTATCCCCGTTTCATCATTATATAAAATGCACAGTCTATGGTTTGAGAAGAGTTCTGGGTTTTGATGGAGACCACACATTATCTCAAGATTTACTCATGATGGCCATGAACATCCAACATCCGGAGGTCAACACTGATTATGACTATGTTGGATATATAGTTGATGCTATCCATGCTGCATTAGTAGAGATACAGTCGGATACTCCAACACCTACTTTCAAGCATTACTCTCATCTGATGTATATGATTTTGTGTTATAATAGAGCATCAATGGATAAATAGCTTGAATTATTTGTTTCAGAATATGGTGTTGATGCACTAATCCAAAGATGGACTCAGGTATGGGATAGTTCATCCAACAACTCATCATTTGTAGGCTTTTGCAACTGGATTGTGGATCCAATTTCTAATTTGTTAGGAACAGATAGGCACAAGATTCCTTTTGAAATTAGAAAGGTTTTGAGAACTTGGGATTATGTCCCAAACTGGCCTATCTCTCACAATTGGGCTGATTTATTCTTTTTTTGATTACCTTACTATCATCAGAGTATATGGTTGTACACAGCCCCCTCACATCCTCCCCAAGTTGGTTCCTCTTAGGGTTGCATTCTTAGAATTTGTTTGGCAAATCACATGGGTAGATAAGGAATTTCTAGAGGGACATAAGAAGGGCACTTTTATCCCCAGATTGTGGGTAGGTTTTGACTTCTCCATTGGGAAAAGGGTTTTTGATTTCATAAATGACTTCTTGAAGCAATACAAAATGTCTACAACAATTGCCAGATTTTGTGATCCAGAAAAATTTGTGCAAACAGCCCTAAAAAGAATGAATCCTTGGCAAACGATTAGGGATCATGAACCACTGGATGATGAAGATGTTGTAAGGAATAAATTAAATAAGAATGATGTCCAGGAGAGGAGAAGGAAATGGAATAACCTCTTTAGGGCAAAAGCTGAGTGGAAAGAGTCAGACAATTCTTTCTTAGGTTTTTTCCCTGATCTCCCATACTTGGAAAGAATAGAGGAGATGCTTAAGTCCTATGACACCCTAATGACACAGGTACCACAATTCAATGCTAAAGTTGCACAATCTAAAGGGTCCCCAATTCTAGTTGCATTACATGACAAAGAACACCAGGAACAACAGGAAGAGGAACAACAAAAAGAAGAGCATCAGGAAGAGGAAGAGGCCGGTGAGGAAGCCACCTCAGCTAGAGAGCCACCAAGGAAGAAACAAAAGAAGGAGAACAAGTTAGTGTAGGAAAGGAAAATTATGGCCAAGGCCATGAGCACTGAACATGGTATATATTTCAGAAAATTGAAAAGGCAATTGCAGAAAGAGCCTCAAGCTAAGGGCCAAGGAGATAATCAAATGGTGCTATTTGAAAAGGATGATGAGAGGGCCATGATGGATAATGAATTCATGAAGGATGATGAATTCGTAAAGCCTGAAGAGTTCAAAACTTTCTTGATTAAATTAAAACAAAAGGACTTGAGGCAAGCGTTGACTGCAGATGAGGAAAATGCAAACAAGAATGAAGAAATTGTAAAAACACTCCAAGATTATGATCCTGAGAGTGAACAAATTACTGTGGAACAAGATAGGTTACTGGTACAGAATAGTGGTGTAATGCTGATGCCTGGTTGGGATTTATAATCCACATTCATCATTGATCAGATTGGGAGGCAAGAGGATCCTTTGTTAAAAACAAAGTTTGAAATGGATGAAGTATTGAAAGGATCGGGATTTGATCCTAAATCCAAGACTTTGGCAATATGGTCATCAGCCCTTGGCACACAAAATCCTTGGTCATGAATATCAGAGAAGAAAAAAGGGTAGACAGAATGATATGGAATTTGCAAAATACTTTAGATACTGAGATAGCTCAGTTAATGACACAAGTTTCATTCATGAACCTGGCAAAGGTCGATGACTTGTCCAAGATGTATGAAACAACTTTTGGGCAAATGATGGCCCTAGCAAAGAAACATGAAGAGGTGGTGGTCCAGAACCACACATTAGAAGAAGAAATTGCTAGATTAAAAGAGGAGTTAGTAGAGAGCAAAAGAGAAAAGACTCCAGTCCCTGAAGAAGTAGCAAAAGTTGTGACAGATGTTGCTATTGGAGTAAAGGAGGATTTGACATTGGCAGAAAGCCAATCCAAAGAATTATCATAGGAACAAAGCATAAATGCTATGTCTATTATATTTCCCATATTGTAGCACAGGATTGATGTTCTAAAACAGAAAACTGACATAGTGTATACACTATATGGGTCATTACAAGAAGCTTAAAAGACAGCTGCAGAAGCTATGATTTTCTTAGAACCCACTTTCAATGTGTGGTCAGGGAGGGAAAGGCTCATGGATAAATTAAAAACTGCTATGTCATATAGTTATGACTTCCCGGATAAAATAATAGATACCATAGAGATGATTAGTGAGCTGAATTACACCTTTGCCTTTTTCAATGGAAAATCTGATTTGATAGACAACAAGTTGAAGCTATTTGGTGATCAATCCCCATCCTTGATCCAAAAAATTTATGATGAAGCAGGTGTTTTAAAAACACAATTAGATTGGATAGCTGATTTCGATGGCATACTTAAAAATGAAGATATAATGCAACACTTGGAAAAGGATACAAATGCTTAATATTGCAATGAATTAATTGATATCCTTTTCAAGATTGAGAGAGATATGGCCAAGTTCGTTTCTGAGGCCAGAACTTCCATTGATGCCAGGTGGGTAGAAGTTGTTGCAAAGTTGGAGAAAGAAAAAACCTTTGATTGGCCCATCGTCAAAGAGGTGAACAGGTGGGAGGAAAAACTGATAGGATAAGGAGGATACTGTCAACAGCAACAACGAACCTTTTTCAGACGTTGCCAACAACTGCCACCCGTCTTCTGTTACAAGTTTTTGTTTCTTGTCTGTTGCAAGGTTGTTACAAAAGATTTTGTAATTCTTTCCCAATAAGTCGGTAGCTTGTTGCATCCTTAATTATAAAAGGATTCCAAGACTATTGGGAAAAGAGATAGCCATTTGATTTTTGAGAATGCAATATATAATTGTATAAACTCTAGTTCAAGACCAATGCAATAGGTTTTTTGAGAATTACTGTTGAATGTAGCAAGCAATTCTAATTCTGAAAGAAAATGAAATCCAGTTGATAGTTTCTTAAGCATGTAATGAGTATTGTGTCTTCATTTTGGTGTTCTGAATTTCATGTAGATTGAATATTTGAGAAATGTTCAATTTATATGTCTGTCAGGCAGATTATGAAATAGTTTTAGGGTTCTTTTAAGGAAAGACTAAAGTTGCCTTAGGAATATTTCAATAAGATTCAGGGTATACAATGAATTTGATGAATTAACTTGTTATGTGTGTTAAGATATATATATATAAGGTATATCTATGTTTATGTCAGATGTTGTAATTGTTTTAAGTTCATGTTCATGATCAAGCTGGTTAAAATTGTTCATAAGTGACTCCATGCCCTAAGACTAAGCACTAGTCTATTTCCATTGAATTAAATGAATATCACTATTAAAATTAATCTTTACTCATGGTCTGGTCTACATTCAATAAAAATTACAGTGATTAACCCCTGTAATTCCATTCACATTCAATTGGAATAATTTAGTGATTTCATTATTCTAAGTTAGAAGGGTAATCCCGCCCGAGTTAATGGAGCTCAAAGTGTAGGAGGTTTTAAAACCTTGTTTCTGTCATTCTACATCTTGCCTGGTCAGTGTCTGGGATAAATAGAGCAAGCTCTCTAAGAGTATTTTTCATATCAGCAAGAAAATGAACTAACAGAAAATGGCGACTCTACTGGGGACTTTTATCAAGGAATGCGTGAAAGGTTAGTCTGACAACAACATTACATAATATAGATGCCTTGAAGTCCAGTTTTTGAAATCACAAGTTGTGTATTGCATTTTATTGAGTTATATCCTCAAATATCATTGTCAAAGTGAATTTTCTTTATTTTATTCCCAAAGTTTTTGGGTGGCGACTCCGATTTATTGGTTATAGTGTTTCTAAGGGGAATACTAGCATATCAAGTGTGTGAGATTTCATTTTGGACATAATGAGGAACACAAAAGAAAATACAAAGAATCACTCCCAGGCAACATCAGAGAGTGATATTTCTAAAATTTTTAGAAGAAATCACTCAAGGAAAGGGGAGTCCTCTAATAACACTTCCTGGAATCCTAGGTTAGTAGGCCCCAGCCAGTCATTAGATACCATTCTTGAGAAAGAAATTAATAAACCTTTAAACTCTGAGTCTGACACAACTAGTTATTTTGAGAACATATTTAACCCTAGACCAAAAAATGTATATCAAGAAAAGGGTGAAACATCCTCCTATTTCAAGGGTATCCCCTATGAACGGGTTAAAGAGTAGAAGGTAGAAAATCAGATGAATATATATGATTCTTCTAGTTGTGATATTGAGGGAGTCCTCAGAGATAATGAACTTTTGAAGAAGGAATTAGATGAACTGTTACTCATCAAGCAAAAGAATGATGAGGCTAGAGAGAAAAAAGTTATAAATGCTATCACTGAGCGGGAAAACTTAAAGAAGCGGGTTTCTTAGTTGAAATTGGCAGCTCAAGGTGCAAATGAAGGATTTAATGGTTTGAATAAAGAGATTTTTGGAGATGTAGATACCCTGAGAAAAGAATGTCAGGAAAGAGAACATTTGCTTAAGAAGGGTGAACCCAGAGATGCAGGCCCTATAGTGAGGCAAGTTATTAATTATGAAAGTAAAAAATCTCCTAAGCCTCAGATAGTTACACAAAATGTATCAACAACTAATACTAGGCAAATAGAGGTTGATAAAGGAAAACAAAAGATCACTGGCATAACTTTTCTCAACCTAAAGTTGAAGAGGGTATATCTCAGAACATATTCTCACTTGATTTGGAATTAGAAAGGGCGAGAAAGCCCAAAGATGATATTACAAAATAGTTGGAAAGAGTTGAACTAGAAGCTGCTGCTGCAGAGATGAAGAAAAGGATTGCCTTCTTGAGTTCCATGACTAATCCCAATATAACCAATAATGCTACTAGTCAAGCCATCCCCATATTTAATTCTAATATTCAGACCAATAGTGCCAATACAAATACCCAGACATATAGTGTAGCTCAAGGGGCTGCATCACAGTCAGGAGCAAGCGGACCTAATAGGAATATTGGCCTCCACAATGTGGGCATTGGTCAGGACATTAGCAATACTACTCAGAATGTTGGCCAGAATATGGGCTCTAATTTTCAAAGAAGACCTATTCATCTAGAGAGATATAGACAGTTGTTCTTTGATGGTATCCCTAGCCAACCAAACATCATTCCTAATGATGTTAGAGATAAGATTCCCAAGTTTGGTGGGAATAATGCCATAACTGGTGAAGAACATTTAAAAGTATTCTCGAATACAATGAATGATTATGAAATTGGAGATGAGGATACTATAATGAAATTATTTGTACAATCCTTGACTGAGGAAGCAAGAGATTGGTACTGGGGTTTGTCTGATCATAGTATCTATTCTTGGGATGAATTTTTTAGAAGTTTCAAAGAGCAATATGGTGACAAGATAAATTCTGGTTTTATGTTGAATGAATTCAACAGCTTGAAAAAATTTACTAATGAAGGCATTGCTGAGTTTAATGTAAGATTTCAAAAGGCTATGTATAAGTTGTTTCAAGTATTGAGACTGGATGAATATGTGTGTGTCACTACCTATTGTAATGCTTTGGATGAAAAAATAGCTTATTTGTTTAGGGATAAAGATCCTCAAACCATGAGAGAAGCATATAAGTTGACTATAAACATAGAAATCAATAGAAGGGCTTCTGGCAAGCTTGGTAAACGGGATGAAAATAGACTCTGGAAAGAGTCAAAAACACAGTCAAATAAAAAACCCAAGGAAGAAGATAAGATGGATGCACTAGTAACTGTGGTAAAAGATCTTGCTTCCAAGGTAGACAAGAATGTAAAGGGATTTCAGAATAATAGGCCATAGTACCAAAGACAGGATAAACCTTATAGACTTCAAGATTTCCCTTATAAAACTTAGTAGAAGGATGGGAAACCTGTGTCAGAATAGCATAATGATCCTAAGAACAAAGATATCCCTGATCCATTAAAAAACAATAGTGCCCATAATGTGGAAAATACTCCTTGGTGCATGGATTGTAATATGCCTCGTTCCCCATATCAATGTGCAGTAGCTCAGGGCTTGGTGGATCAATGTGAAAATGATGGAACACAAGAAAGTCAGGGTGAGAAGAAACCTACTATAAATATGTGTGCACTTACTATTGAAGATGACAATGGTAGTTCAGAAGAAGAGTTAGAAGAAGATATTCCAATCACAATAAACAATACAAGTACTAAGTTAGAGCATTTGCAACTTGGGATGCCTAATGATGAGGAGATAAGAATTTTCACTATTGTTGCTGTGACACAAGCAAGAAATTCATACCAGCTCAGGAATAGAAAAGTCAATCCAAATGGGAAATAACTTGATTCACCTGTCATTACAGAAGTCATAAATGAGGAAACTACGCAAGATGAATTGAAAGATACCTTGGTTAAAGAGAGCAAAGTTACTCCTACTCATGACCAAAAAACAAGACAATTAAAAGAAGGTAAAGGTAAAACATCTTCTGATAGTGACATGAGTTTCCCAACTTTTAATATGAAGCAAGCCTTATCTCAGATGAAAGTCTCTGTTCCTTTGCTTGAGATGTTTAAAATTAAGGAACACCAAGAGGCAACTTTTTCATTATTTTCTAACTTACCTGGTATGCATGACAGTACTATTTTGAATGACGAACTGAAAGGTGAGCATGAAGAAAAGGATATGATCCCAATCTATTTGGGAAATATAGTTATTCAAGAGCCAGATCAAATTGATCCTTTTTATGTTACATTTCTCACAAACAATATGTTACTAAAAAATTGTATGATGGATTCAGGAGCTGTCGCTAATGTGATGACCTACACTGTTATGAAACAATTGGGTTTAGATGTGGATACTACTTGTGGTAAATGTTATGCCATGGAAAATAGGGAAGTACCTATAGTATGAACCTTGAAAGGGTTAGAGATAAAACTTGGTGCTTACCCTGAGGTCACTTTTAAAATAGATGCTGTGGTTGTAGATTCACCACCCCATTATGGCATGCTCTTATCAAGACAATGTGCTGCAGCCATTGGAGGACATGTACAATTGGATTTATCTTTTTCTACCATTTATGTTAACGGAAAAGAAGCAAGATTGTTAAGGGAGCCTAGATCTCCTGTTTATGTTGAGAAGGTTCAACCAAGTATGTTGAATTGCTTTGTGGATGTAGATATAAATAATTTCAAAGTGGAAAATATTCAGCCACAGTTGAAAAATACAAATCCCATCATAGAAGAATTGGAATTGCAGCAGCAAGGGCTGTGGCAGATGTATTTTGATGGAGCATGCTCCAGAGAGGGATCAGGGGCTGGTGTTTTGTTTGTCTCTCCATCAGGTATCACTTTTACATACTCATTCCTGCTGTCATTTCAATGTACCAATAATATAGTTGAGTATGAGGCATTATTGTTGGGATTAGAAATATCAATTAAGCATGGCATTAAATTATTGAGAGTTTTTGGTGATTTAGAGCTAGCTATTTCCCAAATTAGATCAATATATGCTACCTAAAATGATAGGTTGAAACAATATACGCATGTTGTATGGGATAGCATTGAGTTTTTTGATGCATTTTCCATTGAATGGATAGAGAGATCCAAGAATATCATGGCAGATTTTCTGGCTAATGTAGCTTTGAAAAATGATGGTCTAACACTAACAGGGATATCTATTGTGGAAACTAAAACTAGGCATGTAATCCCTGATAATGTATATAATTGGCATGTTTTTGAGAGTGATGAGGATATCCTCAACTTCATTCAATGTGTGGATAATTATGATGGTCAAGTCATTGATTGTAATAATTTGATAGAGATTATTGATGGGAAGGAAACTATTTTTGGTAATGAAATTCTGCAGTTGTAGACAAATGAAATCCCTAAGGGACTGACTCAATTAGAAGGATTTTTTACTGATAATGACAGTCATATGTGCCACAAATCTACCACCAAGTTGGATGAATTTGAGGAGATAAATTTGGGATCAGAATGTAGTCCTAGGATTGTGTACATTGGAAAGAAATTGGCTCCTCATGTGAGGACCAATTTGATTAGCCTGCTGAAAAGATTCAAGCATGTTTTTGCTTGGTCTTATGAAGACCTTAAGGCTTAGAGGGAAGATTTATTTCAACATGAAATTCCATTAAAATATGATATTAAGCCTTTCAGACAAAAACAAAGGCCAATCAACCCTTTGTTGGCCCCCAAAATGTAGTAAGAATTGACAAAACTCAGAGAGGCTAGAATCATAAAACCAATCAGGGATTCTTCTTGGGTGTCTAACTTGGTCCCTGTCAGAAAGAAAAATGGAGATATTAGGTTGTGTGTTGATTTTAGGAATCTTAACGTAGCCTCATTGAAAGATAATTATTCCTTGCCAAACATGGAGGCCATGTTGCAAAGGGTAATTGGATGTGATCTTCTGTCTATGATGGATGGGTTTTCTGGTTATAACCAGGTGCTGGTTCAAGAGTCTGAACAATTCAAGATTGCTTTCACTACCCCATGGGGTACATATGTTTATGTAAGAATGCCATTTGGCTTGATGAATGCAGGGGCTACCTTCCAGAGAGCCATGGATGTGGCTTTCAAGGAATTTATAAATATTATTATGGTAGTGTATCAAGATGATTTAACTGCATATTCCCAAAAGGATGATGATCATTGTAAACATTTAGAAAATATTTTTACCAAAGCCTTGGAATATGGGATTTCTTTAA
>MU225542.1:584849-604543 GCA_018584345.1 Thuja plicata
GTGTCCAAAGAAGGTGTCAGGATTGATCCTGAAAGAGTGGAAGCCATTAACAAGGTGTTGCCACCAAAAAATATTAAAGGAGTTCAGTCTTTCCTTGGAAAAGTAAATTTTGTGAGGATATTTATTGAAAACTTTGCTGAAATAGTAAAACTCATTGTTAAATTGTTGAAGAAAAATGCAAAGTTTGAATGGGATAAGGATGCTCAATCAACATTTAATGAAATAAAAATGGAAATTCAACAGGCTCTTGTATTAAGATCTCCAGATTATGAGAAGCCTTTCTCCATATTTTCTTTTGCTTCATTTCATACAATTGCTGCAGTACTTTTGCAAAAAGATGATGAAGGCTTTGAACACCCCATAGCATTTTTTAGTAAGTCTCTGCAAGCAACGAAACTTAACTATGAGATAATGGAGAAACAAGCATATACATTGGTCAAGAAAGTCAAGGTTTTTAGACCTTATCTTGTTTGTGCAAAAATAATTGCTTATGTGCCACATGCCACAGTGAAAGACATATTATCTCAATCTGAAGTTACTGGGAAGAGGTGTAGATGGATTAGCAGGATCCAAGAGTTCAATTTGGAAATTTTGGTAAGGGGTTTGGGTTTGGCCAAATTAATGACTGATACAAACATGGAGTTAGCCCAAATGATTGATGTACAAACAATAAACATGAACTTTACTAGCATAGAATTGCAGTTCTGGTATACTGATATCGTGTATTTCCTAAAAAATGCTAAATGTCCAGAACGTATGTCAGATAATCAGAAAAGGACTCTAAGATTACAGGCCCAGAGGTATGTTCTGATACAAGGTGATTTATTTTGGAAGAATAGAGATGGAATTTTATTATTATGTTTGGATAAATCACAGTCTGAAAGGGTCTTGAATGAAATGCATAGTGGTGTGCGTGGTGGGCATTATTTTGCCAAAACCACAGCTCACAAAATAATCAGAGCTGGATTCTATTGGCCATGTATTTTCAGAGACACTCAAATGTTTGTACAAAAGTGTGAACCCTGCCAGAGGTTTTCTGCTAAGATGAAATTTACAGGAGCTTTACTTTTGAGTCCTATGACTATTGAAGTGCATTTTGCCCAATGGGGTTTAGAATTTATTGGTGAATTTACAGAAAAATCCAGTGGAGGTCATAGTTGGATTCTTGTGGCTACAAACTATTTCACAAAATGGATAGAAGCAATTCCAATGAAGAGGGCAACTAGCAAGGTAGTGATGGATTTTTTAATGGACAACATTCTGACAAGATTTGGTGTGCCCACTAAGCTAATTATGGATAATGCCATGTGCTTTAGGTCTGAGGAATTTAGGGATTTCTATGAATATTACGACATTATTTTATCTTACTCCTCACCATATCATCCTCAAGAAAATGGACAGGCTAAGTCCAGTAATAAGAGTCTCATGAAAATAATTAAGAGGATTTTGGATAAAAATAAGAAGTCTTGGCATTCAAAATTGAGATTAGCCCTTTGGGCTAATAGGGTGATAGTAAAAAGAGCAATAGGGGTTTCCCCTTTTGAAATGGTTTATGGAAATCAGGCAAGGTTGCCTTTGAACAACCTGTTACCAGTGTACAAATTTTTGCAGGAAGAAGATTTGGAAGATCAAGAACCCATGATGGAAAGGATGGATCAATTGGTGGAACTAGAAGAGATAAGAATAGAAGCTCACAAAAGAAATCTGAAGCTCCAACAACAATCCAAGTACTTGTTTGATAAAAGAGCAACTGAAAGAAAATTTCATATAAATGATATGATGCTGCAATGGAATGCTAGAAAAGAAGAAAAGAAAAAACATGGTAAATTTGAGTCATTATGGATGGGCCCATTTGTAATCCAGGAATTTCATGGTCAAGATTCTTATTTCTTGGAAGACCCTAATGGTGAGGTACAGGAATTTCCAGTGCATGGACACTTATTGAAACATTATTTCTCATAAAACTTCTTTTTCCATGCACAGTAGATTAGATTTCCCTATTTTAAGTGTGGTTTTTGTGTGTGCATGTACAATTTTGTTTTAGTTTGTGGTCTGTTTCCAAGAGATTTGGTTTCTAATGTCAATTTTGCAATTAATTTTCCCCAGTCAGAGCCATTGTTAGCACTATACCAAGAAAATTTTCAATTTCCTAGCATTGGTTGTTTTCCCGCATTTTCTGGTTTAAATCCCATGTCTTACTATGCTTAAAAGGTCAAAATTCATTAATGATGCTCTGTCTTAAAATTTTTGTCACTCAGTTGCATTGGTCTTTTAACATGTTTTCAAGTTGTGCGAGTGAGCGGTGAGTCATTTTGGTATAAGTCGCATAGTAGCGGTAAAATTGTGTCAAGTCATGTTAGCGGTGCGAGTGAGCGGTTAGGTTGCTAAAAAATGTGAATCATGCAATCATGATGTATTTTTGAAGTCGGGTCATAGGCCTGTGGCTGAGCGAGTTGGAAGTTCTATTTATCACTCACTCGCGAGGGATTAACTCATTTAAAAGAAGGTTTAGCGAGTCCATGATGACTTAAAATCTTGTGTGTCACATAATCACTATAATATTATGTTGTTATCTTTATGCTCTATGACCGAGTGAATTTTGTTAAAAAGGGTTTAGTCACACACCCGCATTAGGTTTTCATGTATGTCTTTTAAGTCAGCGACTGTGCAGGGAAGTCAGGTTGTAGAGGTCACTCACTCGTTCAATTTTTAACTCATATGTGTTTTGCAGTGCGAGTAAGTGTTCCGTTGAGCAGAAGTTATCAGTTGAAAGTTCATCGCTCAGTCACCAAGATGTTCTCAATGTTTTAAAAGGTGTGCGAGTACGCGACTATGAGACCATTTATGTTCTCACTCACCCGCTCATGATTTGAAGTTTAAAGAAATGAGCTCGCGAGTATGTGATAAGGAAAAGAAAAAGGTTATCGCTCACTCGCCCATGAATAAAGACAAAAAGAAAGTGGTTAGCGAGTATACGATTGAAGAAAGAATGTTGGCAACCGCACACTCATAATTGATGAGATAGTTAAGTTTCCAAGCCCGGGAGTGCGCGATGGAGAAAAAATGAAGTTGTCGCTCAGCCGCTCACAGATTGAAGTAAAGCAAAAGGGGCCAGCGAGTGTGTGATAAGAGAGTTTTAAGATTTTGATAAAGACACTCGCTCAGCCGCAAAGGATTAAGTCATAAAGAATTTTCAACAACGAGTTTGCGACTGAATGAAGAACAAGGGTCATCGCTCACTCGCTAATATTATAAGTTGAAGTGTGTTGCAATGTGAGTGAGCGACCAGATAAAGTACATGATAAAAATGAAAATTGCTCACTCGCTCAGATCCAAAGGCAATGATTTAGAAGCCAACGGGTGTGCGACTGTGAAATGATTAAGAAATGAATGTGTACTTGCTCACTCACGAGGATTCAGACAAAGCTATTGTTGAGCAGCGAGTCTGCAATGGGAGAAGGAAAAGTGATGTCGCACACTCGCATAGACATAAAAGAAAAGGGTAGAGAGGTAGCGAGTATGTGACTGCCAAATGATGACGTGCAAATTAGATCATCGCTCACTTGTAGAAGATGTAAACCAAGATAGAAATAGATGGCAAGTGCGCGACTAGCTAAAGTGAAAGGTCACATCACTCACTCACAAGGACTATTCTGAGTATGGGTAAAGTATAGTGGATTGGTGATAGATTGATAAGTGGCTAGGATTTTGAGTGAAAAAAGAGAAATGTGTACATTCTTTTCCAGCAAGGATCAAATAGTGCGAATTAATGGCAGCATTAGTGACAAAGAGGTGATTGCATGACACTACAAGTGCAAGAATCTGTCATTCAAGTGGACAAGAGACATGATTTAATGGTTATAGGTATGAATGATTGAATTTGATTCTTTACAGCTCTCATTTTTGCATCGTAAGATTTTCTGCGAAGAGCGAAAAAGCTTGTTGGTTTGAAGTATTTTGTCTGAGATAGTAAATTCGAAGAAGAAGGATGAGTCAAGCTATTGTTCCCACTACCTTGCAAGGGTCTGAGAAGAAGAAAGAGGTTACATTGAAGAAGTATGTGGAATAATTTTCTGAGTTTCTGCTTGAGACTCTAAATACAAACAGTGCAAGTTGGGATGAATGGAATGACAGATGGTGTTAATGCAGAAATCTGGTAACCCCAAATTATTCTGGTAGTACTTTGTTTCATTATTTCTTGAATAATAGGATCAAAGCAGTTCCAATTCATAATCCATGGGATTTGAATATGGTGAAATTGATTGTGCCTGATGTCTATGTTGACATAGGTCTTATTAGGGAACTAGCTAAAAACTATTGCCCAGTAGCTAGGGTAATCAGGAAGAAGAATAAAGAGACCTTAGTTTCCATAGATAGGAGGTCAGTGGAAGAAGTTTTTAGGATTGTTGGTGCATTATGCATAGATATTGATTTAAAGATGATTAAGGCAAACTATGTCAAAAGAGAGCATTTAATTAAGCAATATGAAATGCCCAAGTTCATGCCCAGAGTAGATAGGCACCTGGTAAAAATCCTAGACAATCTCAAGCCACTGTTTGACTTATCCATGTTTCATCATTATATAAAATGCATGGTCTATGGTTTGAGTAGAGTTCTGGGTTTTGATGGAGACTCCACAGTGCCTCAAGATTTACTCATGATGGCCATGAACATCCAGCACCTAGAGGTCAACACTGATTATGACTATGTTGGATATATAGTTGATGATATCCATGCTGCATTAGTAGAGATACAGTCAGATACTCCAATACCTACTTTCAAGCATTACTCTCATCTTATGTATATGATTTTGTATTATAACATAACATCAATGGATAGAGAGCTTGAATTATTTGTTTTAGAATATGGTGTTGATGCACCAATCCAAAGATGGACTCAGGTATGGGATAGTTCATCCAACAACTCATCATTTGTAGGCTTTTGCAACTGGATTGTGGATCCAATTTTTAATTTGTTAGGAACAGATAGGCACAGGCTTCCTTTTGAAATTAGAAAGGTTTTGAGACCTTTGGATTATGCCCCAAACTGGCCTATCTCTCACAATTGGGCTGATTTCTTCTTTTTTGATTACATTACTATCATCGGAGTATATGGTTGTACACAGCCCCCTCACATCCTCCCCAAGTTTGTTCCTCTTAGGGTTGCATTCTTAGAATTTGTTTGGAAAATCACTTGGGTAGATAAGGAATTTCTAGAGAGACATAAGAAGGGAACTTTTATCCCTAGATTGTGGGTAGGTTTTGACTTCTCCATTGGAAAAAGGGTTTTTGATTTGATAAATGACTTCTTGAAGCAATACAAAATGTCTACAGGAATTGCCAGATTTTGTGATCCAAAACAATTTGTGCAAACATCCCTAAAAAGAATGACTCCTTGGCAAAAGATTAGGGATCATGAACCACTGGAGGATGAAGATGTTGTAAGGAATAAATTAAATAAGACTGATGTCCAGGAGAGGAGAAGGAAATGGAATAACCTCCTTAGGGCAGAAGCTGAGTGGAAAGAGTCAGACAATTATTTCTCAGGTTTTCTCCCTGATCTCCCATACTTGCAAAGAATAGAGGAGATGCTTAAGTCCTATGACACCCTAATGGAATAGGTACCACAATTTAGTGCTGAAGATGCACAATCTAAAGGGTCCCCAGTTCCAGTTTCATTACATGACGAAGAACACCAGGAACAACAGGAAGAGGAACATCAAAAAGAAGAGCATCAAGAAGAGGAAGAGGCCAGTGAGGAAGCCACCTCGGCTAGAGAGCCACCAAGGAAGAAACAAAAGAAGGAGCACAAGTTAGTGGAGGACAATAAAAGTATGGCCAAGGCCATGATCACTGAACATGGTAGATATTTTAGAAAATTGAAAAGGCAATTGCAAAAAGAGCCTCAAGCTGAGGGCCAAGGAGATAATCAAATGGTGCTATTTGAAAAGGATGATGAGAGTGTCATGATGGCTAATGAATTCATGAAGGATGATGAATTCATAAATTCTGAAGAATTCAAAACTTTCTTGATTAAATTAAAACAAAAGGACTTAAGGCAAGGGTTGACTGCAGATGAGGAAAATGCAGACAAGAATGAAGAAATTGTAAAAACACTCCAAGATTATGAACCTGAGAGTGAACAAATTACTGTGGAACAAGCTAGGTTGCTGCTATAGAATAGTGGTGTAATGTTTATGCCTGGTTGGGATTTACAATCCACATTCATCTTTGATCAGATCAGGAGGCAAGAGGATCCTCTGTTAAAAATAGAGTTTGAAATGGATGAAGTATTGATAGGATCAGGATTTGATCCTAAATCCAAGACTTTGGCAATATGATCATTAGCCCCTGCCACACAAAATCCCTTGGTCATGACTATCAGAGAAGAAAAAAGGGCAGATAGAATGATATGGAATTTGCAAAATACTTCAGATACTGAGATAGCTTAGTTAATGACACAAGTTTCATTCATGAACTTGGCAAAGGTCAATGACCTGTCCAAGAGGTATGAAATGACTTTTGGGCAAATGATGGCCCTATAAAAGAAACATGAAGAGGTGGTGGTCCAGAACCACACATTAGAAGAAGAAATTGCTAGATTAAAAGAGGAGTTAGTAGAGAGCAGAAGAGAAAAGACTCTAGTCCCAAAAGACTCCAGTCCCTAAAGAAGTAGCAAAAGTTGTGACAGATGTTGCTATTGGAGTAAAGGAGGATTTAGCATTGGCAGAAAGCCAATCCAAATAATTATCACAGGAACAGAGCATAAATGCTATGTCTGTTATATTGCCCATATTGCAGCACAGGATTGATGTTCTAAAACATAAAACTGACATAGTGTATACACTATATGGGTCATTACAAGAAGCTTGAAAGACAGCTGCGAAAGCTATGATTTTCTTAGAACTCACTTTTAAAGTGTGGTCAGGGAGGGAAAGGTTCATGGATAAATTAAAAACTGCTATGTTATATATTGATGACTTCCAGGATAAAATAATAGATACCATAGAGATGATTAGTGAGCTGAATGACACCTTTTCCTTTTTCAATGGCAAATCTGATTTGATAGACAACAAGTTGCAGTTATTTGGTGATCAGTGCCCATCCCTGATCCCAAAAATTTATGATGAAGCAGGTGTTTTAAAAACACAATAAGATTGGATAGCTGGTTTCGATGGTGTACTAAAAAATGAAGATATAAGGTAATGCTTGGAAAAGGATACAAATGTTGAATATTGAAAAGAATTAATTGATAGCGTTTTCAAGATTGAGAGAGATATGGCCAAGTTCATTTTTGAGGCCAGAACTGCCATTGATGCCAGGTGGGTAGAAGTTGTTGCAAAGTTGGAGAAAGAAAAAACCTTTGATTGGCCCACCGTCAAAGAGGTGAACAGGTGGGAGGCAAAACTGAAAGGATAAGGAGGATACTGTCAATAGCAACAACGAACCTTATTTAGACATTGCCAACAATTGCCACCCGTGTTCTGTTACAAGTTTTTGTTTCTTGTCTGTTGCAAGGTTACAAAAGATTTTGTAATTCTTTCCCAGTAAGTTGGTAGCTTGTTGCATCCTTAATTATAAAAGGATTCCAAGACTACTGGGAAAAGAGATAGCCATTTTATTTTTGAGAATGTAATATATAATTGTATAAACTCTGGTTCAAGACTAATGCAATAGGTTTTTTGAAAATTACTGTTGAATGTAGCAAGAAATTCTGATTCTGAATGAAAATGAAATCCAGTTGATAGTTTCTTAAGCATGTAATGAGTATTGTGTCTTTATTTTGGTGTTCTAAATTTTATTTAGATTGAATATTTGAGAAATGTTCAATTTATATGTCTGTCAGGCAGATTATGAAATAGTTTTAGGGTTCTTTCAAGGAAAGACTAAAGTTGCCTTAGGAATATTTCAATAAGATTCAGGGTATACAATGAATTTGATGAATTAACTTGTTATGTGTGTTAAGATAGATATATAAGGTATATCTATGTTTATGTCAGATGTTGTAATTGTTTTAAGTTCATGTTCATGATCAAGTTGGTTAAAATTGTTCATAAGTGACTCCATGCCCTAGGACTAAGCACTGGTCTATTTCCATTGAATTAAGTGACTATCACTATTAAAATTAATCTTTACTCATGGTCTGGTCTGCATTCAATAAAAATTACAGTGATTAACCCCTGTAATTCCATTCACATTCAATTGGAATAATTTAGTGATTTCATTATTCTAAGTTAGAAGGGTAATCCCGCCTGAGTTAATGGAGCTCAAAGTGTAGGAGGTTTTAAAACCTTGTTTTTGTCATTCTGCATCTTGCCTAGTCAGTGTCTGGGATAAATAGAGAAATCTCTCTGAGAGTATTTTTCATATCAGTAAGAAAATGAACTAACAAGCTGTATGGCATATTTATCCCTCCATAGTGGTTTGGGAGATTCGTAAGGAGAGAAATAGGAGAATATTCCAGGACAAGTCTGAACTTATTGATAGAGTTAAGGAAAGAATAAATATATCTATTGAAGAGTTGTTGAGTGCCTCAATTGCACATTTGAATTCATGTGTTCCTTATACTTCTGAGGATAAAAATATCCAAACAGAATGGCCGGGGGTGAAAATTAGATTTCTGAATAAAAGGTTGGTTGAGTTCAGCAAATTAACGAGGTGTAAGGAATCCATGTGGATTAAACTGGATTACGTGTGGTGGAAATTCAACTTTGATGGGGAAACCAAAGGAAACCCAACTCCATCTGGTGTAGGGGTTATAGTCAGAAATTGGAGTGGAAATGTTATTGCTTGTGCAACGTAAAAGTTAAAGGATGGAACAAATAATATGGAAGAGGAAAAAGCAACATTACTTACCATCAAGGTAGGAAAGAAATTAAAACTTAAAAAAAAAATCTTAGAAGGAGACTATCAGATTATTGTGCAAGTATTGCAGAAAGGTGGCATTGTAGCATGACACTTACAGAATGTTATTGTTTCTATACTGGAAGAATTGAAAAGTTTTAATGAATTCAAAATAGGATATATTAGGAGAAGTGGTAATGCAGAGGAAAATGTATTGTCAAAATGGGAAATTTCCTTTGAAAAGGAAGAGGACTTGAAGTTGAAGTATTTCTAAAATATCTATCTTCTACTAAATATAAATAAAATTTAGTTAGTTCCAATTGATTGATATTTTCGTCTTGCCTAACGGTTTCCTCAGTTTGGGGAAAGGATGATGATGTCATCTCGACCACCTATATTCTCTCATGATTTTCCTAAAAGTTTCATTTAAATCTATTAATAAAGTTTTGTATGGGAGAATTCTTGTAGGGAGTATTTATTATGAGTATCATGCAATGATATTTATAATTAAATTGTGCAGAGATGACCCGAGTTAGATGACAACCTAGCAATAAGTTTTAAATAGTTATTTTCAATGAATTCTTGGTGAAAGTTTCCGGTGTTGGTTGTCTATTTTTTGAAGCTCTGCATAGTGTCAAAAAAGAAAGAAGTTGTCATGGAGGTTGCTTTCTCAGTTGACACAGATAAACAACATAAAATATTTAAAGGCCTAGTAAGTAAGGAGAGAATGAAAGGCCCGCTGAAGACAAAGGACAACGAGGTGGTTAAAGCAGCATTAGCGATCTTGGGAAACCAAATTTAGGAGAGGCAGGTTTAACACAAAGTGAACTTGAATGTGATTTCAATGGTTGTAGCTTGGGCACTAGAACTGGGTGAAGATACAACAATGGAGGAAAATATTATTGGTGCAATGTTTGATAAGGAGATGCTCGGAAGCTTGGAATTGATATTGGAATGGGAAATCCTGGGCATTGGCCTAAATTACTCTGAATGCTTTGAGGATGAGGAAGATGACAAATTCTATGGTATTGTGCCCTTCCTACGGTGGTAGGGAAAGGTTGATAAAGGATAATTTCGTGTGAAAATGGGTAAGGCATGACAAGAGCTTAAAGATAGTGTCTTGAGGCATGAGGAGCATGTTGCAGCAAGAAGCAGGGTCTTTGAGGCCCCCATCCAGAGGAAGAAAAGAGGAAAGAAAGAGGGAAAGTAGAAAATATTAAACCCTATATATATATATATTGAATATGTAGTAGCATTTTGTGGATATAAGTTTGGTTAATAGGGAGATTTGTGTAAGCTTTAGGAAGCCCAATTTTTGAAATAGTAAGGCCTCACAGCCTGTTAGGGAAGGTGGTGGGAGAAGAAATTATGATACTTTGGTAGTGGCTATGTTAAAATAAAGGATTATAACTAACTTGTAAACCCCAGTGATGAGAAGTTTGACCCATTCACGGGCATTACAAGGGAAGCATGATGATGTAGAGGATGTTTGACTGATGAAGTCGCTTCCCTGGATTTTATTTTTTGCTTAATTTCTTTTATCAATACCACCCTATATTCTGGTGATGTGGAGGGATATGTTTACTGGTATTTGGCAACCGATTATATATGTAATTGTTTAGTTGTCTTGTTTTGATTTTTTTAAACACACTTGAAATGTAATACTTTCTTTATATCAATAAAATTATTACTGTTACCGACCAAAAAAAAGTTATACTATGATAATAAAATATTATAATATTATAATGTTTAATATTCATTCCTCATTATATTTTAATATTAGGTTATAATTTATTAATATAATATAATATAATACATTAAAATATAATATAATATATTATAATAAATTTAATATATTATTTAATATATTATATTATTATATATTCTCTCTCTCAAAAAAAAAAAAAAAAAAAAAAAATCTTCCTCCCTCTCTCCTCTCTCTCTCTCTCAGTCGAGAGAGAGAATTAGGTTTAAATATTAAATATTAAATTATTTAATATAAAATATTACATATAATAACATATGTTATATATAGTACCATATAATATAATATAATATAATATTATATATAATAACATATATTATATATAGTGTAATATAAAAAATTATTATGTATGTGTTGGTACCCATATAGACCCCGGTAATAAAAATTTCAGTTTAGGGTCTTGAACCTCTTTGAAGTAAGTTAAAAGTAGTTCCAAGTGGTTCAATTTGCTAAAGCAGGTTTTAATAGTTTAGAGGTAAGTACACAGGTGCAGTGGTTCAGAGAGCTTCATTGAGTTTAAATATGATTCGGTTGATTTCAGAGGTGGCTACTCATTAAGGAATTCAGTTTCAGTGATCTAAGTTTCAAAGTTCAAAGTGACAACAAAGTTCAAAGCATGAAAGTTCAGAGACTCATCCGTCCAAGAGTTTGGCTTCAAGGTTCCACTCTAAGGTACAATGTGACACTTCATTTCCCCAAGTGTAAACTTAGTCCCAAAGCTCTTTGGTTTAGATTCAAGAACTCAAGGTCAAAGTTCAGGTTTAGACTCAAAGCCACATCCACTGTTTCAGAAGTGCAGTTCTAGAATTTGGTGGTGTAGATCCAAAGGTACAAATTCTCATGGGCTCATTGGTCATGTCTCTCCTCACTCTTACAATGATGAATTTAGGACATGGATTCTGGATATAAAAAAATAATATTAAAGATTGTGTTCATGGTTTCATTCCAAAATATGCTCTTGATAAGGTTGGTAGAGCTCATTTGAATGTGTGGAAATTTGGATCTAAGAGGTCATGCTATTCATAGATGAGAATTGTGTCATTATGGACACTCATGTTACACAAGGGCCTGTTGACACTAGAAACAAATCAAGGTTCACTTTAAGTAAGTTTTGGTGCCCTGAAGACACAGTTTCCAGTTGCAGCCACCCCCAATCCATAGGATCGGGCATAAATATGGAGTCAGAGACTGGACATAATGGCTTGAACTAAACAAAAGAATCAATGATTAATAATACATTGAAAGAGAAATGGGTCACGGTGAGTGATTTTCCACCAAAGGTTGAGCACCTGAGTACAGACTCATTGTTGATCATCTATGTTTTTGACAACAGATAATATGAGTAGGACAATTATGCAACTTGAAGGATCGTTAGTTCATGGATGTGCTCGCATTTCAGATTTCTGAATTCAGATAAAAGGAATCAAAATTGAGGTGAATATCTTGATAGGCAAATTGAAAATGATGATGCTCATTTGGTCCTTTTAAGTAGAAAGGAAATGGCATGCTCAATGAAATTATGTAAATTCAATGGTCCCATATTCATTTCAAAACTCAATACAAACATTTGGAGGAGACTACCAAACCTTCAAGAAGAATTTCGAGCTTGAATATTGTTTGCATGGTAGGTGAGCATGCATTACAAGATACTGGTCAAGTTGTTTGATTGGAGGTTGATCCACAGACATTATAATGAGACTAGTGGTGATGATTGAAGATCATCGATGCAAAGACATTACAGAGTCCATGCCTCATCGAGTTTCCAATGTAAGGAAAAATGAGTATACAGGGTTTGTAACCAAACTGTTTGACAGTATGCTCAAGCTCGATGGGCATTTAGAAGGAACCTACTGATTGAAGCATGCAGAGTTCAAGTCCAAGACAGATTGATTGGGGAGCTTCATGAATCGGTTAGAGAAAAGCATATAAGTACCATTCTTTGGCCCAAAATTGTATTCATATTTTGAAGCACGATCCTGCGACAGAAGCTATGTCATTCATACCCATGTTCGATGGAAAGTCTTTGCGATACAAAATATATCCAGTCTTAAGAAATATACTCTTCATGTCATTTTGAGTTTCTATGGATAGGTGGAAGGGATCTGGGTCCTATTATGAATGTTAGCGGCATCGGATATACTATCAACCGTTAATGATGAAGGTATTGAAGCCACGGGTTTAATGAATCCACATGTATCAGTTATTTCTCAGGAGACCCCATATAATCTTGGTAACAACATATGAAGGCACGTGCCTAATATGCAGACCCGACACATCATGATGAGCTATAACGATTGCCATGAGATGGACACCAAATTTAGTTTTCATTAGTAGCCACCGGTTTCCCCAATGGGTGCATATATTATAAAACTAATGTGATTGGGCAGGGGAGCATTTTCTCGATGGTTTTCAAATTTAGTGTGGAAGTGGTGATTAAGTTCCTCAAAGAATATAACCATCAAAAAGAAGATAAAAGAAGACCTTACCAAGAAATGGTTATGCTAATAACTGAAATGTTACGGGAATGATAGATACTAAATATGCCAACAAAAGATAGAAGGGGGGTTCCACTTCTTGGATGGGAGTCTGTGAGCTGCAGGAAGGGGCTTTGTTTGTTTTTTGATTATTTCATGGAGAGAAGATATATTTCTTTAGATGTCATTGTTGTAGACATTCAGAGTCTGTGAACTCCCATGTTTTGTATTGAATAAACTAAGGAAGCATTTATTAATCTGTAGGTTTATTATCATTTCCTTTGGATTACATTGTAGTTGTATTCTGAATGTAATTAGTTTCAATACCACTGGAAATATAAGTTTGGGCGATCTTGGAACTGTGTTTTCAGATTAAGTCATTTATTTAAAAGAGATGTTTTCTCTTTAGTCTAAGTTCATGGATATGAGAGAATGATTTGTATGTCAGTTTCTTATGTTCATTTTCCTTTGTATTTCAATTTATTTCGCATCTACTATGTGTTTACAGCTAGATGTTTGTAAGCCTTTATTGCTTTTTGGTTAAAAGCACTCCCAAAACTTATATTTATCTAAAGAAGGGAGCTATACCTTCATATCAAAATTCAGAGAGCGTTTTCATGTAACTATTGCAAACGTCTCAACTGTCAGTTATAAATTTATTCTTATGTTTTGGGCACTTTGGAGTCATTTGGTTAAATTTGTAAAAAGACCAATCTGTTAACCAATAGATTTTTGGTGACTCCACTGGGGAGAGGAATCGAAGACTAGTGCTAAATTTATTTCCTCAGTTTGTATATCATATATGTATATGCAGGCTTGGCAACTCTATTAATTCATCATGCAGACCTGAAAGATCATGATCAAGAAAAGGCCTGATCCTACTCTTATGGAAATCTATCCAATGTGTGATAAAGTGTTAAGCGAGTTCTTGCACAGTTTCAAAGAAAGTATCTCTCGGGCTGTTAGAGAAAATATCAGTCTGGAAGATGATCATGCAAGAACTCTTTATTGGAGAAGTCTCTGTGCACGGTTCCACAAACTCAAGGATTTGAAGGAGTATGAAGAAAATGTGGTGAGGCTAAAAGAAGAGCTGACAGTTGATGATGAGGGACCTCCGGTAATATCATCTTACTTCATTTCACGTAATTATGCAGTCTTTGGTGATCATGATGGCACTCAAGAACTTGTGGATAAAGATGATAAAGGTGCATCTAAATCTTTATTTCCTCATGATGTAGAAAGTTTTAGATTCGAAAGTGATGGTAGTCATCTTGCTTCTAAAGTTCCTATTTATAAAAAATTTGGCTGTAACATGTTACTGGAGTTTGAATGTTTTGTTTTTAATGAGAAGGATGAAAGTAACCTGTCCCATTGTAAAATCAGTGGTCAGCCCATTGAAAAATCTTGTCAATCTGAAAATGAAATTTGTGGTTGTGATGAAGTAAAGATACCTTTGGCTAAAGCACCTCATGCTAAAATTTTGTTTGAGAAAAGGAGGTATGAAGCTAACTTCCAATCTATTGGTGACTCGGTTGGTGTGTTGAAGGATGCCCCTCTCAATGAAGAAGAAGACATTATACACACATTTCTATCATCGCTCAAACCAGATTATTTCTCTTGAAATGAATCAGGTATTCATCCAAATCAAGTTGAAAATGAAACACTGATAAATGATTTCTCTTTTCATTCCTCTTTATGTATTTTTGCTGATTTGGGTTGTGGAAGTAATGCTGGAAAATTTTATGACACTTTGGGAGAGAAAAAAGATAGCATACAAAGGGTGAGTCTTGATGACAGCATTTCCAGATATCGTGCACCCTTTCTTGAAGAGATTTCTACACTTCATTTTTTTCAGTTTGAATTGAAATCTGGCCTGATAGATGTTGAAGATCAATCCTTGGGGGAAAAAGAATACTATGATGAATTATGGCTGTCTGGGAAGGAATTCTTGGTTAGCATATTTATATGTGCCATTAGCTTGAGGTTCAGCATTGAAGAAGTCACTAATAGGCAATGGTTTGGAGCTGCTCTATTGAGACATGATTTGCTATTGTGGAAAGCTCCTATTTCTTCCAGCCGGTAAATGGATTCACGTGACTTTTTCTTACTTCTGGATCTTGTGGTAGGCTCTTTTCCTACCTTTGTATATATTGTAAATATTCTTTTTGTGTGCATAGTGTTAGTTGGAATAATGTACAAGCTTCGTGCTTGCTGGTAGTTTAGGTGTTTAGGCTTGTTGGCTTTGCCCCGCTCCCTTCCGCCCTTATGCAAGCAACTCCTAGTTTTTCTTTCCTTAGTGACTCTATTCGCCCAATGGATAAGGCACTTATCTTTTCCCAGAGATTGCTGGAGTTCTCTACTTTTGTGCCAAAAACAGTCCCATAGTTAGAGCTCATGTTGGTACCCATATAGACTCTAGTAATAAAACTTTCAATTTAGGGTCTTGAACCTCTTTGAAGTAAGTTCAAAGCAGTTCCAAGTGGTTCAATTTGCTAAAGTAGGTTTTAATAGTTCAAAGGTAAGTACATAGGTGTAGTGGTTCAAAGAGTTTCATTGACTTTAAACATGATTTGGTTGATTTTAGAGGTGGCTGCTCATTAAGGAATTCAGTTTCAGTGATCTAAGTTTCAAAGTTCAAAGTGACAACAAAGTTCAAAGCATGAAAGTTCAGAGAATCATCAGTCCAAGAGTTTGGCTTCAAGGTTCCACTCTAAGGTATAATGTGACACTTCATTTCTCCAAGTGTAAACTCATTCCCAAAGCTCTTTGGTTCAGATTCATGAACTCAAGGTCAAAGTTCAGGTTTAGACTCAAAGCCACATCCACTGTTTCAGAAGTGAAGTTCTAGAATTTGATGGTGCGGATCCAAAGGTACAAATTCTCATGGGCTCATTGGTCATGTCTCCCCTCACTCTTACAATGATGAAATTCAGACATGGATTCTGGATATAAAAAAATAATATTAAAGATTGTGTTCATGGTTTCATTCCAAAATATGCTCTTGATAAGGTTGGTAGAGCTCATTTGAATGTGTGGCAATTTGGATCTAAGAGGTCATGCTATTCATAGATGAGAATTGTGTCATTGTGGACACTCATGTTACACAAGGGCCTGTTGACACTAGCAACAGATCAAGGTTCACTTTAAGTAAGTTTTGGTGCCCTGAAGACACAATTTCCAGTTGAAGCCACCCCCAATCCACAGGATCGGGCATAAATATGGAGTCATAGACTGGACATAATGGCCTGAACTAAACAAAAGAATCAATGATTAATAATACATTGAAAGAGAAATGGGTCACGGTGAGTGCTTTTCCACCAAAGGTTGAGCACCCGAGCACAGATTCATTGTTGATCATCTATGTTTTTTACAACAAATAATCTGAGTAGGATAGTTATGCAACTTGAAGGATCGTTAGTTCATGGATGTGCTCGCATTTCAGATTTATGAATTTAGATAAAAGGAATCAAAATTGAGGTGAATATCTTGATAGGAAAATTGAAAATGATGATGCTCATTTGGTCCTTCTAAGTAGAAAGGAAATGGCATGCTCAATGAAATTATGTAAATTCAATGGTCCCATATTCATTTCAAAACTTGATCCAAACATCTGGAGGAGACTACGAAACCTTCAAGAAGAATTTTGAGCTTGAATATTGTTTGCATGGCAGGTGAGCATGCATTACAAGATACTGGTCAAGTTGTTTGATTGGAGGTTTATCCACAGACATTCTAACGAGACCAGTGGTGATTATTGAAGATCATCGATGCAAAGACATTACAGAGTCCATGCCTCATCGGGTTTTCGATGTAAGGAAAAATGAGTATACAAGGGGTGTAAGCAAACTGTTTGACAGTATGCTCAAGCTCAATGGGCATATAGAAGGAACCTATTAATTGAAGCATGTGGAGTTCACGTCCAAGACAGATCATTGGCAGAGCTTCATGGATCGGTTAGAGAAAAGCATATAAGTACCAAATTTTTGGCCCAAAATTGTATTCATTTTTTGTAGCACGATCCTGTGACATAAGCTATGTCATTCATACCCATGTCCAATGGAAAGTCTTTGCGATACAAAATATAACCATTCTTAAGAAATATACTCTTCATGTCATTTTGAGTTTCTATGGATAGGTGGAAGGGATCCGAGTCCTATTGTGAATGTTAGCAACATCGGATACACTATCAACCATCAATGATGAAGGTATTGAAGCCATGGGTTTAATGAATCCACATGTATCGGTTATTTCTTAGGAGACTCCATATAATCTTGGTAAAAACATATGAAGGCACATGCCTAATATGCAGACCCGACACATCATGATGATCTATAACAATTTCCATGAGATGGACACGTAATTTAGTTTTCATTTGTAACCACCAGTTTCCCTAATGGGTGCATATATTATAAAACTAATGTGATTGGGCAGGGGAGCATTTTCTCAATGGTTTTCAAATTTAGTGTGGAAGTGGTGATTAAGTTCCTCAAAGAATATAACCATCGAAAAGAAGATAAAAGAAGACCTTACCAAGAAATGGTTATGCTAATAACCAAAATGTTACGGGAATGATAGATATTGAATATGCCAGAAGAAGATAGAAGGGGGGTTCCACTTCTTGGACGGGAGTCTGTGTGCTGCAGGAAGGGGCTTTGTTTGTTTTCTGATTATTTCATGGAGAGAGGATATATTTCTTTAGATGTCATTGTTGTAGACATTCGGAGTCTATGAATTCCCATCTTTGGTATTGAATAAACTAAGGAAGCATTTATTAATCTGTAGGTTTATTATCATTTCCTTTGGATTACATTGTAGCTTTATTCTGAATGTAATTAGTTTCAATACTACTGGCAATATAAGTTTGGCCGATCTTGGAACTGTTGGAAACACTGAGAGTGGGGTGAATCAGTGTTTGTCTATTATTTAATTTTCAGCAACTTAAACATAAATCAAACATACATAGAATGAAGCTTAACATAAGAACTCATAACACATGATATGATTACGGGGAAACCTTGATTAGAGGAAAACCCCGGCGGGAATTATTACCCACAAATATTGTACTAGGTATAATGAACCTGTTAAAGTTCCTTTGTCCTGTTAGAAGCAGTCTTTACAATATGAGTACAATGACCTGGTTAAAGGTTTGACCCTGTTAGGAGTCTTTTAAAAAACCCTGTTAAAGGTATATGGCTCACTAACCAATAGGATGGAGGCTACAACCTTCTTAAAGTTGATATACACTATATCAAAGGTGAACTGCTGTGATGACACTGTTGTCTGATTAGTTCCATGTATGCGCGAATGCTCTACTCTCTTAAAGAGCTATATCATATACTGAATTCATTATAATTCTCTTCTATATCTTCCTCTTACATAATAATTGACACTTGTAACATAAATTTACATTACATACTTATATGTTCATATCCAAATAGGTGCGACCCAAAACAAGACTCTAGTCGGCCCTAAAACAAAATACACACCGCTTTCAAACAAGTCAGCTAAAGCATTTTTACTACAATGTTAATTAAATCATTACAAACATATAACCAAAGTCTCTTAGCCATTATATTACAAAATAATTCACACTGATCAAAATAGTAGTTGGCTTCCATGCTCTATCTTCTGGACTGCTGGTCTACTGATCTGCTTGTAACTTCACCGTAATGTTGTTCCATACTATGCATGTCTGGATGTAGCATGTACATATGTCATAAAATATATATCTGAATGCACATAAGCTCAATTGATCTCTCGCACGTGCACTGATGTGCTTATCGAAGAATATCTCTGTCTGCCCTATTTTCCATACTTAGTCATTTTGTCTTTCATGAAAGAAACTAAACATGACTTTGTTGCCATGATGAAAACACAAAATGAGTCATGCATCCTCAGGAAGTCAACTTTCCAAAAATCTCCCCCTTTGTCATTTATGACAACAAAGGAATATGGCCAAGTTACTCAAAATTACTTAACACAAAAAATGACTGTATATCATAACATTTTATTGATATATACATATACTTCTCCACATATACACATTCTATATTAATCCCCGTTTGAAATTAATGACAAAGGTTTACAAAATCTTGTAAGTCTTCTGCATACTTAATCCATGTAAATTTCAGGGTACACAATCTGGAGAGATTGGATCTCTTTCTGCGAGAATACTTTCATTGCATCAACAGTCTATAGATACGCGCATAGGGCATATGTCAGTTTCTCCATTTTTATCAGGTCCATGCAAGGACCTTGATCATATGTCACCATAGTGTCATCAATTTATTTGATGTTCTCATTAAGGACTTCTAGAGATGGTGCAAGTGCATTTCTCAACTGGGTTTTTCTTATTCTTATCTTTCTGATTTCCAATTTTGCCTTCTCAATTTTATCCAACTGTCCTTGATAGACATTATTGCATATGTTAATGTCTTGGATGGAAATCTTGACTGATTTTCTAATGCTATCTACCATTATCTCTACCTCTTCTACCTTTTTAATGTGCTTAGAGGTGAACTTCACTCTATCCATGTAGTTAGCTATAACTTTCTTGCCTTTAGCTGCTAAATCTTTTAGTATGGATTGCCCAATCTTTAAGGATTTTAGGTC